>PVIH01000044.1:301990-420260 GCA_004025045.1 Sigmodon hispidus
GAGAGGAAAGGGAGGGAGGGAGGGAGGGAGGGAGGGAGGGAGGGAGGGAGAGAGAGAGAGAGAGAGAGAGAGAGAGAGAGAGAGAGAGAGAGAGAGAGGCTGTCCTTATAGTTACAAACATCTAATTCACAGCAAGATGACTCATTAGAATTTGACAGAGAGAAGCACTGAACTAAGAATGTAACTGGAACTCACTAGGCGGAACTACAACCTGTACTTTCCAGGCTGGCAGGGCACAGACAAGCAGGAGCAGCATTTTCAAAAGGCAGGAGGAAGAAAAGCTTTCCTCCAGAAAAGGTCGAGTGCCTGCACAAAGGCACAGTATAGAGCATGTACACAGCATTAGAAGATGTTAGGCGTCTCAGAACCTCAATTATGTGGAATTCTGGAGATACTCAGGGAGATATACATGTGTAGATGGATTTCTACAGACTCTAGGACACTGTTTGACATATTAACAAGTTTGAGTTATAACCTAGATTAAACTAATACTCCCTGAGCACAAGAGTAGCAGGATGTTGATCTGAGGGTTAAAAGCATAATTCTGCTCCATTTCAGAGACAAAAGCCAGTGTTGGAAGTCCATGTAAGGGAACTACATAGTGTGCTCTGCCAATTCCAACAGCCCTTACAATTCCCCATCTGATGTCTCATTCTTTCCCTCTCCCAGGTCACTATGAATCTTCCTGCTAGACGATCATTTTGCACTTTACCAAGTAGAGAAAATGAGAATATTATGAATATGACTTTCAAATACTCACCACCTCGCTATGCATTCTGCCTTTTCTCCATCTGCACAAACAATAGCCCCCTTCCCACCAAAGGCCAGGCTATTTCTCTACTAGGTCTTACCCCCTTGGCTTATCTTAATGCCTTCTTCTTCATTAAGTGTACTCACACTGATTCCTTTACTGAGTCATTTCTGTCAGCTGAAAAATGCTATCATTTTATCATTAACATACTGATTTTATATTAATTTTATTTTTTAATTTTGATGATTTTATTCATGAAGAGAAAGAAATATTATTATTTTAACCTCTCTATTTCTGCCTCTTAACTACTTCTATATTTTTCCCAACACATGTTAGTCATCCATATATATATATATGTATATATATATATGTAGTGAGTGAGTGTGTGTGTGTGTGTGTGTGTGTGTGTGTGTGTGTGTATCCTGCTAAGTCTAGTTATTGAAGGTCTTGTGACAATAGGGGTGGAACCATCCACTTCAGGGTTAGGTTTCAAATTTCAGAAGATTACTCCATAACAGTTATGCCACTACTGCATAAGTGGGCAGATCATGCCTGACACGTCATTATTGCAGCATTCAGAGTCCAGTATTGGGTAAGGTCTTTGATGTCTTTTCCAACAACCTATGCAGCACCTTTAAGGCAAGGGCTTTCTGAATATAACCCTGGAAGCTCAGGAAGTAAGATCAACAATCAACAAATGGGATCTCATAAATCCACAGCAAGGCAACCTATGAAATGAATGAATACACAGCTCATAGAGTGGGATAACTTTAGTGTCTTAAATACACATAGAACTTAAAGAAACTAAACATTAGGAAAATTTATACTTATAATTACAAATAGACTGTGTAACCAAATCAATAGAAAATACTTAACAGGTGAGAAGCATACCACTAGGAAATGTTTTAAGACATACTCAGCATCCTGGGCCATCAGGAAAATTAAAACAGAAACCAGTTGAAGATTCCATCTCACCCCAGTCAGAAATGTTGTCACTGGGAATACAGACAAGACATGCTGTAATAGCTGTGATAGAAAGGGAACATTCATGCACTGTTGGTAGAAGTGCAAGCTAATATTGTCACTCTGCTAGTTAGCCTGGTGGGTCCTCAAATCACTAAACAGAACTGCCCTAGGGCACAGCTGTGTAACTTCTGGGCATATACTCAGTAGATTATATATTTTATTAGGGAGAAACTTACCAGCAAATAATGTAATTTTTAAAATACTATCGTCCTTTGCCTGACTTTATTTCATCTTACTTATTTTATCTCCAACTAATTTTCCCAAAAGAATAATCTATACTTAGCATTTGGTTTCCCTTTTCTTTATGTATTTAATCAGTTGTGGTTTCTGCCTTTCAGCTTAAAGGAAGCTCTGACAAGGATGTCATTTCTGTCCTTTGAATTCTAGTGTCCAGTAGTCAATAAGTTATATGGCCTCCCTTCTTGTTCCCCCAATAATAGAATCTCACTTCCTAGGTGGAATCTATAAACTCTAGAGCAATTTACAGTTCCATGACCATGTACAAGTTTCTTCCCATGGAATGAGCCTCAAATCCAATCAAATACAATTTCTGCCTTCATCTTCCATAACAGGTCATTATGGTACATACTTAAGTAGATCATTATTGTAGCTTGTCATACTTAAAGCTAGTCAAAGCTACTCAGAGTAATACTGTTGATGGCTTTCCCCACTTCTTCACCCCCACCCCAGTAGCCTGCATAGCACTTCCTAGTACTATGAAAGTTAGCTACCATTGAGGATGCTTTTATTGCAGTCCCAGCCTAATTTCTCTACGCCCTTGCATTAAAGTATAATATTTTCATCAATAGGGTCTTATTTTGTCATTCTAATAGTCATCCAAGAGCAATAGATAGGGCTTTTGCTATTTAGTGAGATCCAGGTACATATACACAAGAAATGCATCTATTTGTCTTTTTTGCTCTATAGTGCATCTTCTGACCTGGAACTTATTATATATTTCAAGCTAGTTCTGAGCTCATTACAATACCCCTTCTATCTTAGCCTTTCTGACTAACAGGCCATGTAGTATAATTGTACAACTTGCACTAAGAATTTTCCATTAAATAGTTTATGGCCTCTGGGAGAAGTATTTTCTATTCAAAATGGGTACTTCCATTGAAATTCTTATTTTGTAACTTAACATTTAAAGTAAGCTCAGAAAGTAGATTTCCATGTACTTGTTACATCCTCTCATCCATCTTCTAAAACACATAAGCTCTTAATCATTTCCCCTCCAGTATCTGATCCTCTTCATGTCACATATGTCCTGTAAAAAAACTCTTACCAGTATCTTAATAAAATCACTCTTGATATGGCACTGGTGTTCTAGCTAGGGTAAATAAACATTTCCTCAAATATTCTGAAAGAAAGTCATGCAACAACCATCACAGTTAATAATGTGATGCTGCAACTAGTGCTCTGTCACTCCTCTAAGATGAAAATTTTTAAAGTTCTAATAGGCTTAGTCATCTTTGATTCTGTAAAAGACTATTATTGAAATAACAACTGGACTTTTACCATCAAAAACATACTTAATAGGATACCTGCCCTTTCTTTTTATCTTTTTCAAATGTCAATTAATGGCAAAGCCCTTGTGGTGATATTGTACCAGAATACACCCTCTCCACACACACACACCCAAAGTCTTTCAGACCTGTTGTATTATTAAGGTCTTCACTATCCATGTGCTCCAAGGCCATTGAATACTTATCTCTCATCTGAGTTTTACAGATACCCAATGTCTTCACATTAGGTGTTTCTGCTGTTCTGAAGGTTTCTTTGAGGTTATCCATTAAGTTAAGCTTCCATTATTTCTCCAGATTTGCTTAAAAACCCTTTTCCTAAAAGAGTTTCAGTTGAGGGTGGAGATGGCTCAGAGGAAAAAAGCACCTGCCACCAAACTTGAGGACTTGAGTTTAAATCAAAGACAAAACTAATAGAAAGAGATAGCTGACTCCAACAAGTCATCCTCTGAATCTATATACACTTTGTCACATATCAGAGTCCAGCTCCAAAGAGTTCAGGTCCCAAAGAGGAGATGTGGAATTTGTGAACTTAGAAGAGAGAGAAAGAGATATTAAAGTATAATAACAATAGTACCAGACATAATAACTTTCTTTTCAAATGGTTGATCAGGGTAGTCCAAGTGATTTCCAATGCAATCCAGATTATCAGTGTCACCTATGGTTCCCTCTCAGAGATTAAGTAAGCCCCTGTGGCTGAGGACATCAAACACTCAGGACCCAGGATGCAGATTATTCATGGTGGATCTCACCTGAAAGCCACCTTCCTGTAGTCAGGCTTTCTTGTAGCCAGATGAATCTCTCCTGCCCACCAGTACCCAAATAACCATCAGAGGTTTATTATTAGTTACAAACTATTTGGTATATGGCCCAGGCTTATTACTAGCTAGCTCTTATATCTTAAATCAACCAATTTATAGTAATCTCTGTCTCATGGCTTTACATGTGTTCTGTTACATCTTGCTCCCCAAGGGCTCACATGCAGAGTCTTCCCTGACTTCACCTTTCCTCTTCCTATTTGGATTTCCCACCTGGATATAGCCTATCTTGCCATAGGCCATAGCAGCTTCTTTATTAACTAGTGGTAGAAAGGCGTATTCACAGCACACAGAAAGACCTTCTCACATCACAGAAAAAAAACAAACAATATCTAAGCTGCTAAATAAAGAAAGCAATTAATAGACTTCTACTGCAACAACTATGAAATGAAGCAATGACCAGTATGTTAAGATACACCCATGGGTGCAGGAAGTGGCACTCACATGTTGAAAGAAATGCAAGAGCTGTCTATGGGTTTAAGGCCCTCTCAACAGGAAGGTAGTCCTATCTACTAATAAAAGGCTAACCAATTTCCCTTGGCTAATGAGGACATAAATTTTAGAAAGAAAATGATCTACTGCCACCACTTTGCTAGACTAGCATAGTCCCTCACTACATTCTAACCTATTCCCTCAAGAAGAGTCTGCCACTCCTCACCAAAGATTTTCTTTACAACAATTGACGATCATTATAGAAAACCCAATGGGACATAGTGCAGAGATTCAGACAGAGAGCCCAGCTTCAACAGATACATCTATATCACAGTTCCTATATATCTATGTCTAAGAGAATGTCACAGAAAAGAGAGCAGAAAAATTTTATTAGCCAGAATACCAGCGACTCTTCTGTGAAACGCATTCTTCTAGAAGTGGTTGCATATAAGACAAAAAAAATGGAAATATCAATAGACATGTTAATGCAGATGGGATGGGACACCTTAATTGGCTCCCATCCCTATACAAAGAACTATAGGCACCTAATGAGGTAAGGAGAGGGAGAGTTAGGCTCTCTCCAGGATGATCCTCTCTATTGATTATTTAGTATGACGTGGTCAGCCCTGAAGGCATGTACACACAAAGAACAAAACAGACTCAGTAAGTCTATTTCTATATTTGTGCATACATCTATGTCTCTGTGTGTAATAATAAAAGTCACGAAAAGGAGACTTCCAATTTCCATATCGATTTCCATATCAGGGAGCAATATGGGGAGAGTTGGATAAAGATTTTCAGGAAGCTGCTGAAGGAAGGATAAAAAGAGAAGGCTACATAATTATATTTTGGTTAAAAATGTATAAAATAACTATAAAAGTTAAGGAAGTTGGCTCAATATCAGCAAAAGAAGTCAGCAAAGCTTCCAGCTAAAGTTTTCAGATGTCTCAAGAATAGGTATGGCTTACTCATTTTCATATATATGATATGTATTACTAACAATTGCATAAAATAATCTTTACACATTAACAGTCTATCTAGAGGATGATGTGCCAATATGGAAATAGTTGCTCTATCTGTAGAGTAGAGCTATTAGTAATATCTAGACTCTATTTTTATGTTTTGGTACATCTAGATTTTTGCATTGTAAATGCACTATTTTTTTAGGCAGAAATATAATAAAACTCTTTAGTTTTTTTTTAAATGAACTAAATATCGGTTTCAAAATAACCACTCTAAACTACATAGCTCATTTTTCACCTTCAGAGGAAGAGTATCTATAAGCATTTATGGGCTGCTGAGAAAAATTAATATCAATTCTTATTATTACAGTCACTTGTCAGCAGTTAGCTTTAATAATTTAATTTCTTACATATTTAAAAATTTAGTTCAATACTAAAACCAATTGTTTGCCTATTTCTGGCATTAACTCCTAAATAGGGCAGGGACATCTATTAAAACCAAACTAATTCTTTACTGTGAACTCAGTTTTTGAAACACCTACTTGTATTTCAGCTCTAATGGAATGGGAAATGATACTGCAGAGCATGCTCAATTAGTGTTAATTCCTCTTTTCCCATGCAAGTCAGATCAATCTTGTTAAGTGATTTTTCCCCCTTCACAGTGCAATGGTCTGTTTAACAAAATGCATGTGGTTGATCTTGTTGCTATAGTAAAGCTCAAAAAGATGAAATTAAATCAGTGTAGTGTAATTATTTATAATTAGATATTCTTAATGGAGGCTGTATAAATTCTGTTATTGCAAACAAACCCATGCCTGCCTAAGTCTGTTGCTCCAGTGAAAACTCCCCACTTTCCCTTCCCACAAGGAAATAAGAAAACTGCTCCCCAGTTCTCAAGGCAGGATTCCATCTCCCCAGAAAATAGCCTAAGGCATAGTTAGCAAACAGTTGTAAAAAACATTTATTTGTCATTACAGGAAAGTAGGGCCAGAAGCTGGAAATTGAGATTTTATGATAACTACCTCTTAAATTTTCAAGACAAGAGTGGAAAGCAGGAATCAGTGCTGCAGCTAGTATGACACTTTGAAAAAATAAGGCAACCTTCCTAACCTTCCTGGGGAAGGGATGGACACAGTCGCTGGGTGAGGTGTGGATACCTGTTATCTATTAAGTCAGACCCCCAGGAAAGCCTCCTGAAAAATCATCAAGAATCTGTCTATCTTTTATGATAGACAGAAAACACTATCCCTGAGTACCTCTTGCTAACCACAGAATTCTCTGAGAAATGTGTATTCAGTGGGTCATGCCAAGGGGACAACATCTGCTTTAGATCTAGTATGTCTCAACAGAAAATGGGTGCAAGATACAGCCAAAGACACAGGCAGCTTACACTCCTATAAAATCACCAGAGCTTCAATTTTTATCTTTGTCTCATCAAAAAAACAGCAAGGTTAACTTCTCCAATTGACAGAGACACAGAGGTAGTAGAAGGGGATGCTAAGCATGCTTCCTGAATCTCTGCAGAAGAATGTTTTCATCGATACCATGTGAAAATTTTCAGTGGGAATGATTTCCACATGTGCCATATTGTATCACCTCAAGGGTGTCCCTGGCTTTTGTCTTTTGTGTGCTATTGTTCCATAAACTGGATTTGTTCATTCAGTTAATCTCTTTGTGTGTGGGAGATTCCAAATAACATACTTTTCTTGATCTCTGTACAATAAAACATCTGACTAAACATAATGAACTTCCCCTTCTCTAAGTGAGATAAAAAGAGAAAGTTTCATGAGAAATGAACAATCAAAACTTCTGATTAGACCACAGAGGTTCTCCTGATTCCTTTAACATCTTATAAGCACTTGTCTAACATCATACAAGATGTTAGTAAAGAGAAACTCAAGAGCTCATTAGTAATTATTATCATTCCTTCAGAAAGAACTATTGTTTTTCTTTTGATATTAATACACAAGTAGTGAAGTGTACCTACTATCTTCAAAGGAAACAGGAAACTATAAATTAGACAATAAAGTACTTTTGAAATACATTTAATAAATCCTGGAAGTGGGTAAATTTGTTCTGTAGGTATGAACTTTTTCTTTGAGTGTTGACTGAGTCCTGGATACCATAACAGCCATTACACACAGATAGCATCTTCATACACAAGTCAGAGATCAGCAGAAGAGAAGATCAGGGTACCAACATGTCTTTATTAATACAGCCAAATCCACATAAATAATGAGGAATGGAAAAGGTTTAAACAAGATCTCATGTCAAACCCATATTATTATTTTATACCATTTTAATACACCTGGGCATGATATTTTTAAATACATGGACAATATCTCTGACATTCAAAAGAAGAGGTTATATTTCTTCCTCCCTTGAACACACTTCTGTCTTAGTAACTCATTCATGGTTTAAAAAATTGAAATTATATTAAATCACTTTTGTGGTCAAGACAGAAAAAGATCTGTGGTTCGATGACCACGTTCTGCTTATTCTGAAAGGGCCGCCATGAGAAACATCTGACTGATCTGTGCTTACCGTACTGGAGAAGTCATATGCAGATGCTCTGGTTAGAAGCATAGCCAAGTACTGAATCAGTGGTTATTATCAAACTTAGTTGTATTATTGAGCCATCTTCAAATTCAATTCAGTTCAATAATATGCAGATAACTTCAACTTGATTGTAAAAGATACAAATCAATGAAAAGCAAACACGATGTAGAAGTTCTCTGAGCTCCTGAATACATCTACTCCAATTATGCATCTATAACCAAGATGTTAAGGTTTGGATATGAAAATTTTAAGGTTCTCAAAGTCCATATGCTGAAGAATTGGTACCATAGCAGTGTTGACAGGATACTGGATAAAGTGAATTCTAATTTCAAAACTTAGCTAATCCATTGATGAGTTTATAGCTGAATAAATGATTAATAACTGGAGAATTGGGCACCCTGGCTATTTATTGGTTTGACTCTAGTACTGTTGGGTAGCCACACTAAATTTAACTTTGGCACCCTGTAATCAAGTGATTTATTTTCTCCTCTCTACTTTTGTATTTTAATTCAATGGCAGCCATCTTCACTGGAAAGTTTTCCTTGAACAATGAAAAAAAAAAAAAAAAACAGTTGCAGAGTTCTTCAAGGAGATTATGCCTATATTATCCTTTATTTTATTTTAAGAACTGAGTTGCTTTCAAATGACAAACTCACATAGACATTCTAATCTCAGGTTCCTGAATCTGAAATTTCTGTTGGTCAGCTTCTATTCATGTTTCAGCTAATCGGACAAGAGATCCAGTCTGAAAACTTGCAGGTTTAAGAGCCATAAATAGGCAATGTTACAGTTTGACATAGGGCAACAAAGGCTAATGTTCTAGGATCCAATTGTTCAGACAGAAAATATTTCTCCTTATTCAAGGATGTCTTCATTGCCTTATCTGGCTTTCAACTAACTGTTTAAGGGGCCTTCATATTAGCAGAACAATCTGCCTGATTCAATCTATTGGTTTAAGAGTTAATTCATTCAAAAAATCATTCAAGAATTTTGGTGAAAAGTGTATTAAATGATACATAGAAGTGACTAGTCTTGTCCCACTATAAAAATTATTCCAACAAATTTTAGACATTATCAGCATTAATTATTACTGTTAACTTCAAAATAGAAAATGAATATTCATTCAGACACTGTAACATTAAACTTGAATGCTACCTACTTTACTAGATTCTTAAAAACCAAAGTAAGACCAACCTTACTTCTGCTCAATTCACCTTGAAAATAAAGGAATTATTTTTATCAGTGATCCATTTTATCTCCTGACTTTGAGTGCTACTTGAAGCTAACTTTTCTGCATTTTTTGATTACTCCAGGTTACATACTAAAATTCAAGATTTAGAACTAAGATTCACAAATAAGATAAAACATGTGCTTGAAGAGCATCACAAGAAAACCTACAGAATCAACTAACCTGACTTATGACTGGCTTCCAGAGACAGAACCTGGGAGCCTGTATGGGACTGATTTAGACCTCTGCATATATGCTATGGTTGTATAGCTTCATCTTCTTGTGGGAGTTTTAAGAGTGGGATCAAGAGTGGTCTCTGATTCTTTTACTGATTTTGGGGACTCTAATCTCACATTGAGTTGCCTCATTCAGCCTTCAACTTGATATGCTATGTTTGTTTGATATTCATGAAAGGCTTGCCTTCCTATAAATAGAAACAGAGGAGGAATGGATGAAGGGAAAGAAGGAAAATGGGAGGTATATAATTATATATATATATATTAAGACAGAACATGTGTCATTTGTGTTTCTGGATTTGGATAATGTTATTCAGTTATTCAGTTACTTCTAGTTCCATTCATTGCCTTTGAAAATGACAAAGAATGTAACTGATCAAATATTACCGCAATAAAGTATTGAGTTGTTACATGTGAGCAATGTGATAGAGTAAGAAGTAGTTACATGTGGGCAATGTGGTAGATCTATTTTTAGATTTTTGAGAATTTTTTTACACTTGTTTCCACAGTGGTTGCATCAATTTGTTCTGCCAGAACCAATAAATAATAGTTTTTCTTTCCGATTTTCCTCACCAACATTTGTTGTAAATTGTCTTTTTTTGACATTAGAGATTTCTCAAAAGAAGACATAAAAATCTCTAAAATATATAAGATGTTCAACATCCTTAGCAATAAGGAAAATGTAAAATGAAACTACTTAAATATTTCATCTAACAAGAATGTGAAAGATATAAATTTAAATAAAAATTCACATCCAGTAAAAAATAAAACATTATTTGAATTATTAATTACATTTGTTCTGTAACAGTTTATTACAAGAGGGAGACCCTCTATCCTACAGGGAATTGCTTTAAGCCAGAAGATGAAAAACTCAAAATAGCCTTAAAAGTGCCAGAAACATACCAGATTTACTTAGCCCTTTCCTCTTAGGAGTATATAGTAGAGAGCTGAGAGACACTCTCAGATAAGACCAGCTCCCTGGAAGAAGCAGACATCAGCTGAGCTTCTGCTTAGACCAACTGAATTATTTGTAAAGAACACTCCTCAACATTGTAGCTACCAGAAGTCTGTGAAGTGTGCTCCTAGTTTTCAAATTTTGTGACCAGTCACCTCCCGCTGGGCTTGAATTTTGGTGATGCAGGTGTCATTGAGTCATTTCTGTTCTTGTAACTAACTTCTTGCCCATGTTCTTGTATGGAGCCCCAATAAAATTTATTGATTCACCAAGGTGAACTTTAGTGGTATTCACACTTTGGTCTGTCATTGGTTCCTTATCTGGAGTGACTAGACATGTGCTGTATTCTCCTGAAAAAGTTTTGCCACTCAACAGTATCTTAATACAGATAGATGATCTCTCATGCATGATAGTTTACATAAACACTTTTGACTTTATAATGACATGACAACAATAGACAACCAGAAAAAAAATAAATCATATATTGGATGTTAAATTTTGATATAGCAACATGGAGTATTATGGTGATGATTTTGATTGCTCACTTTATAATACTGAAAGAAAATTGCTATATTGCACTTCTGTGTACGTCTATGACTGTATATCTCAAAGTATTAGCATGTGAGTCAGTTAACTGTGACAAAAAGACCTTTAAGTGGGAAGTACCATCCAATGAGGCTAAGGCTTTGTATGGAACAAAATGTATAAGAACTGACATGAGACTTGTGATGAACTAACTCATAATAATAAAAGTTTATTTTCACAGTTTATGTAAACATTCCTTTGCTACTTTGCAATTTTTGCTTCTCTAAAAATTTGATTAGTGAAATGTGTACTCATTAAATTATTTCCCATCTCTGTGCTTTTAACAATGATAGTACTAAAGAGAAATAAACACAAATATTCTTGATTATATCTCTTCTAGTTCTCATTTTACAGCATCCCCTTGATTCTTGTGCTCATTTTACTCTATATCATCACAGCCATGTACCTGTGTTTATTAATTCTCAGTTTTGAATCATTAACTGAGCCATATTTGCAATGGCATTAGTAACCATACAGTATATTGATCCTTTAAAAATTATGTTTAATCTGCCACCCATTCAGAAGGCTATGATTGTATGATTTTGTTTCCTTTTGATTTAAGAATATAGACTCTGAATAGCAATACTCATCTGTTACCAATGAAGGAGGTAAGTTAGTCAATGTACTTCTCTCAGATCTACTACTGGCTTAGCATTCTTTACCCTATTATTCTTGCTTAAAAATGAGCACATTTGCACATCTCCTTCAAAGATACACATAAAAAACTTAGGAATTGCCTGGGTCATAATAACTTCTGAATAATTAGAAGCCATTTTTATTACTTAGTTTACTTTTTTGTATACTACCTGTTACCAGATGGTGCCTGAAATTATATGAAATAATTTGTAAATGAATAAGAGGGAAAAGTAGTGGCTTTTTCCTTAGAAGAATATAGAATTCCAATGAAATCATACCACACAGAAAAAGAAGCTTGTCCTGCTTATACGGAAGACAAACAAGAAGCTAGGCTTTGACTTCAATCTGTGTGAATGCAAGATGACATTGCTTCTACGACCCAAATTTTATTCAATACCAAGAGCAGAAAGAAACAGTGTTTAGGAGCCCAACAGGAATAGTCACCTAAGAAGTGCCATTTGACTAAACAACCACTCTATTCTTTTCTTCTCTGTAGCCATTCCTTACACCTTTCAACTGTTCAGCAATATGACTCTCCTGGGATTGAGATATAGTGGGTCAGATTCCATCACTCCTTAACATAACAGAGGGGAGGTGGGCATTGTATGCCAGAAAAGCTCTTTCATTGATCTACAGCACTGTGCTTCTAGCCCAGAGTGGAATCTTCTCTCAACCAGAAAGTTAGCAGATTGAAAAGCCAAATAAAATGTTGAGTAAGGTGTGGTCACGCACATTTCCAGGAAGAGTCTTAAATTAGCAGAAGAGTAGAGTTCATGAACCATATTATCACTAAATAATTTTCCACAAATTATATTTTTTCACTTGAAAATACCTGCAAGCCACTCAATTTCTCCCATTGACTTAAGTGAGCCTTTCACTGTCAAATAGAGAAGTTTATAATTTATTGAGTTATATGGAAATGGGAAGCTTTTAAATCTCCTGAGCTATACATTTAGTATTTTGAGACTGATTAAATAAGGGTAATATGCATTGTGTGTGGGATATTAGATCACACTGGGAACTTCAAGTTTGTATTTGTGAAAATAAAATAAAATTAATCTTGGTCAGAAAGCTGAGCTTTCAACTAATTGACAGAAAGTAGTCATAGAGCCTCAGAAAGACGGAGAGAAACAGGAAGTGGTAGAGTGGGATTTTGAGTGGCACAGCTTTTCCTGGTTTGGCAAATCAGGGGCATGAGTATTCCATGAATGCCAACAAGAAGAGAGGATTATCTAATTGCATGTAAGCCTCTCTGAGCTCTCAGGTTTTCCCTCAGACTTTGAATCTCTAGTCTTACTAATAAATAAAACAACATAGATTCTGTAGGCTGTTGTCTTGTCCTATTGACTGTGTCCTTGGCTTTGGAGAAGCTTCTCAGTTCCAGGAGGTTCCACATATTGATTGTTGTTCTTAGTGTCTGTGACACTAGTGTTATATTTAGGAAGTGGTCACTTGTACCAATTCATTGGAGGGTATCTCCCACTTTCTTTTCTATAAAGTTGAGTGTGGCTGGGTATATGTTGAGGTCTTTGATCCACTTGGATTTGAATTTTGTGCAGGCTGACAGGCTTGGATATATTTGCATTTTTTTACACACTACCATTCAGCTCTGCCAACACCATTTGTTAAATATACTATCTTTTTTCCATTGAATGTTTTGGGCCTTTTCGTTGAAAATCAGGTGTTCATAGGTTTTTGGGTTAATGTTGGGATCTTCAGCTCAATTCCATTGATCCACAAGTCTGTTTATATGCCAGTACCAGGTTGTTTTTAATACTGTAGCTCTATCGTATAACTTGGGGATGGTGATGGGGAAGTTGGGAATGGTGATGTATCCAGAGGTTCTTTTGTTCAGCAAAATTGTTTTGGAAATCATGTTTTTCCTGTTATTCCAAATGAAGTTTAGTATTGTTCTTTCAAGGGTTGAAAGGCTTGGGATTTTGATGGGAAGTGCATTGAATCTGGAGATTGCTTTTGGTAGGATTGCCATTTTTACTATGTTGATCTTACCTATCCAGGGACATTGGAGATCTTTTCATTTTCTGAAAGGCACTTGAAAAAAGTGTTCAACATCTATAGCCATCAGAGAAATGCAAATCAAAACAACTTTGAGATATCACCTTACACCTGTCAGATTGGCTAAGATAAAAAACACAGATGACAGCCTATGCTGGAGAGGTTGTACAACACTCCTCCATTGTTGCCACTATGGAATACAGTATGGTAGTATCTCAGAAAACTGGCAATCAATCTCCCTAATGATCCAGCAATACCACTTCTGGGCATATACCATAAAGACACACATTCACACTCCAAAGGCATTAGCTCAACTATGTTCATAGCAGCATTATTTGTGATAGTAAGAACCTAGAAACAATCTAGATGCCCCTCAACTGAAGAATGGATTAACAAACTGTGGTACATCTACATAATGGAGTACTACTCAGCAGTAAGAAAAAATGATATCCTAAAATTTGCAGGCAAATGGATGGATTTGGAGAATATCCTCCAGAGCGAGGTATCACAAACCCAGAAAGACAAACAGGGGATATACTCACTTGTTAGTGGACTCAAAACAAAAAAAGCAAAAAGCAAAACATGTCCAAGCTGCAAACTGCAACCACTGAACAGCTTGAGGTCTGAAACACCTTGGACTGAAACCTTGTACCCTACTCCCTCCAGAGGAACACCTGAACCAGTCTTTATGTTGGGGTGAGAAAACTGGATCTGCCAGGAGAGGATGCTGAACTAAGCCATACTGGAACCTTGGGACCTCCTGCCCTTGTTGGTAGATGTAGAGAAGAGAGAGTGACTGGAAGGGATGGGAGGGGGAAGGGAGCTTGAACAAGGATATACACAAATAAAAAATATGACTTTAATCATAGTAATAAAAAGCTCAATATAGATTTAGTTAATACTACCTTTAGTGTCAGCCAAAGAATTGTTGCCTCCTGGAACAGAATTCCCTCAGTGGTACAGCCTGAGTGACAGGCAACTGCTAGAGAAGCAAGCCAATAACTGTGGAGTTGCAAATTGCTGGCTTAAAATAGCAATATAGTAATGGGTATCCACTGTAATAAAGTTAAAACAACATTTGATGTTCAACATGGGCCACGATCATAGAGATATATGTGGTGATATATTGTATATTTAGTAAAGTTTGTCTGGAAATCAGAATGTAGAACCAAACCACATTTAGTCATAAAAGTTGATGAGTGGTGACCTATGCCTTTAATACCAGCACTCTGGGTGCAGAGAATCTCCGCATCTCTGTGAGTTCAAGGCCAAAAAGAGCCATTCAGTGGTGTCACATTCCTTTAATTCTTGCAAAAGGAAAGTTGAAATAGGAAGTGAGGTACCTGGGCAGAGAAAGAGGAATCAGGAGTTTAAGCCTTCACCTGGGACACCATTCCCTTTCAGCTGAGGACATAGCTGCATTCAGTCTGAGAATTCAGGGAGATATGTGAGGAGCTGGCTTGATAAGAAGTGTCTGTGCCTCTGTCTCTCTGATATTTAAGTTTTTCCCCAATATTTGGCACTGGGATTTAATTATCAGACAAAGTAGAATTCATGCAATATCTGATGCCCAACTTTTTTGGCATTAATTCCCAAAAAGCTTCTTGCCTGTAGCTCAGTAACCACCAACAAAGGCTGGCTAGGTTTTCCTTTCAGAGTTAGCCTCCAGCCAGCTCTGCCTTATAGGCAGTTGGTGCCAAACATGTTACTTCACCATGATCCCCTGAGTGAGTTTTTCAGACAGTCAGTTTCCTTTCCTGGTAGGTTGTGGACCCCTCCCTAAAGTTGCTACCACACAAAGTAGTTGTTGCTTCACTTCATGCTCATGTGAACTGTCTTGTCAGCAGACTGGGTGAATCAAATGGAATTTCTTTTTTCTTTTTTTTCTATTTTTTATCATTGTGAATTAAGAGGTCACATTTTCTGTCCTTGTATATCCTTATTCAAGGTCCCTTCCCCCTCCCACCACATCAGGTCATTCTTTCTTTTCCACATCTCTCCATCCCCCCCACTTGGGCAGGTAGTCCCAAGGTCCCAAGGTCCCAATGGTCCCAATATTGCTTAGTTCAGCCTCCACTCCTGGCATATCCAGTTTTCTCCCCCCAACATGAAGACTCAATCAGGTGTTCCTCTAGGGAGAGTGGGATCAAAAGAGTCAGTCCAAAGTGTTTCTGATCCCAAGCTGTTCAGTGGTTGTGATTTGCAGCTTGGGCACACTTTGCTTTTTTGTTTGTTTGTTTGTTTGTTTGTTAGTTTAGAGTCCACTAATGAGTGAGTACATTCCCTGCTTATCTTTCTGGGTTTGTGATACCTCCTTCTGGAGGATATTCTCCAAATCCATCCATTTGCCTGCAAACTTTAGGATATTATTATTTTTTTTTTTACTGCTGAGTAGTACTTCATTGTGTAGATGTACTACAGTTTCTTAATCCATTCCTCAGTTGAGGGGCATCTAGGTTGTTTCCAGGTTCTTGTTATTACAAATACTGCTGCTATGAACATAGTTGACCTAATGCCGTTGGAGTGAGACTGCGCATATTTAGGGTATACACCCAGAAGTGGTATTGTTGGGTCCTTGGAGAGACTGATTCTCAATTTTCTGAGAAACTGCCATACTGCATTCCAGATTGGCTGAACAAGCTTACATTCCCACCAACAATGGAGGAGTGTTCCCCTTGCTCCACAACCTCTCCAGCATAGGCTGTCCTCTATGTCTTTTAGCCAATCTGACAGGTGTCAGGTGATATCTCAAAGTTGTTTTGATTTGCATTTCCCTGATGGCTAAAGATGACGAACACTTTATCAGGTGCCTTTCAGCCATTGGTAATTCTTCTACTGAGAAATCCCTTTTTAGTTCTGAACCCTTTTTTGATTGGGTTATTCAAGGTTTTGGGCTCTAGATTCTTGAATTCTTTATATATCTTAGAGATCTGTCTTCTATCACTTGTAGAGTTTGTGAAAACTGGATTTGCCAGGAATGGAGGCTAAACTAAGCAATATTGGGACCATGGGACCTTGGGACCCTTCTAGAGTATGCAAAAAGTATGGAAAAGGCAGACATTGGGCCAATAAATGTAAATTAAAGTAGCAAAAGAAAGGCAATTTTTTTAATGTTGAGAAACACTTTGAGGGGACCTCTCTCTCAAAGTTTAATATAGTCTTATCCTGTCATTATGGAACAATACCTTCCCAGAGCAGTTAAAGACTCTAAAGCCTATTCTATAAAATAATACTGCTCTGAATGATAAAACAGCTAGAGGAAAGAGAAAAACTATTTGGGAAACACCATAAGGTAAATATTTTGACAAACTTCTATAAGTGAACAAAGGTCAAAATTAAAACTACAAATAAATGCTGTTGTCATTGAAAGTCTGGTAAACACAGGTGCAGATGTAACAATAATTTCACCATAATTTTATCTCCAAATTGGCCCCTTTAAGAGGCAAATATTTAGGTTTGGGGGATTGAAACATTATCCCAGGTAAAACAAAGATACAGATAGTTTGAATATATAGGAGCAGAAAGTCAGATAGGGAAATTAAAGCTGTATGTGGCTAACACTGCCATGAATTTATGGAGATGTAATTCATTACAACAATGGAATACTCAGATTAACATTCCTTCAGTCTTAGAAATGAACAATAAACTAATATATATTTCTGGAGAAAATATTATAAGGTATTATGAGAAATAATTTCCTACCATTTAGGTTATACAAAAACAAGGCACAACAGCTGCTGATCTTTCAAAGGCACCAATAGCCCTACCATTAAAATGATTGACAGATAAACCTATATGGGTTTATAGAAAAATTGCAGATCTTAAATCAGCTGGTATAGGAGCAGTTAATTGCCCAGAATATTGAAAAATCAACCAGCCCTTGCATTCCTCTGTATGGGTTATCAAAAATAATCTGGAAAATGGAGAGTGGTAACAGATCTAAGAGTCATTAAAAAGGTGGTGAGGCCAGTGGGCTCTTTACAATCTATAATTTCTTTGCCTTCTCTGTTACTTAAAGATGACCTATTATAGTTATTGACTTAAAAGACTGTTTCTTTGCTATACCTTTACAATAACAGTACAGAAGGAAAATCACCTGAACAGTGTCTATTTATAATAATTCTAGGTCTGTAAAGAGATATCAATGGAAAGTTCTCACACAGCGAATTTTAAATAGCCCCACTCTGTGCCAATATTTTGTACAACAACCACTAGAAGTGGTACATAAGCAATTTCTATCATTATTGGCTAACTCAAATATAGATACTTTAGAATGTTTGCATAAATAAAAACTGCATAATGAGGATAAAAAATTGCTACTGAACTAATACAAGGAAGATATTCTATTAATTACTTAAGATATAAAATAGGCCTGCAAAAAATTAGACCCCAAAAGGTCCAAATTAGGAGAGATAGATTGTGAATTCTTATTAATTCCCAATGATTGCTAGGAGACAGTTTAAATTTATGGCCCCTGATTGGGATAAAAAATCATTATTGGATACTTTGTTTCAAACATTATATAGTGATAAGAATTTAAAGAGTCCAAGATAATTATCAGGTGAAAAAGAAAAAATTGGCATTGATGGAAAAGAAAATACAGAATACACATGTGAATTGTGGATTCAGACCTTAATTATAACCTGGTTATTTTACATGCTAAGAATTCTCCTATAGAAATTTTAATGTAAAGTGAAATTATTATATTGAAATGTGGTGATATATTGTATATTTAATAAAAATTGTCTGGAACTTTAGAGGACAGACTCATCCACAGCTGAACCATAAGGGTCAGGGAATGGTCATTCGTGCATTTAATCCCATCACTTGAGAGACAGACATCCATCTAGCTCTCTATGATTTTTAGATTTCCCAGCCAGACTAAACCTCTGTGAATTCAAGGCCTACCAGCCAGACAATGCTAGCTCACATCTTTAATCCTAGCTCTAGGAGAGATGAACTCAGGATGCATATGTGAATCACATAGATTCAGAGCTTGGTTGTATTTTTGTTTAGTTTTCACTCATTCTCCAACAGGAATTCTTATGAAGAGAAAAGATAATATCTTACAAAGGATATTTTTACCACACAGAGTAAACTATTAAAGACATGTATAAACATTTTCTATATTAATTCTGAAAGAAAAATTAAACTTCTTTAATTCCTTCATCTGCAGCAATAGACCCAGAAGAAATCATGTTACTTTGTATGAATGCTGAAATTGCTTCATTATGGGCAGAAAATGAACATTGCCAAAGAGCTTGAAGTAATTTCTTGAAAGAGATTAACAATGCATATGTCAAATGCAAGAGATTTCAATTTATAAAAAGAGCTAGCTGGATTTTGCTGTATATTATAAAGGTGACAACAATTTCCAAAGCCCCCATACTCTATACTGATGTAAATAAATTTAAAAAGTAGGTTATAAGGTAGAAAATTTAAGTAGAATGGCTCAAAGCCCTAATGTTTCTGTTCAACATTCAGAATTATATGTTATTCTCATGGTACTATTAAATTTTCCAAAATCTCTTAATATAGTTACTGATACTTAATATCCAGAAAAGGTTGTTTTACATATTGAAGCTGCTGAACTTATTCTATATAATTCAGAATTAAGTTTGTTATTTATTCAACTATATCAAGTAATAACAAGAAATAGAAATCATCCTTCATATATAAAACACATATCAGTTCTCATACAGTCTAACCAGAACCTTTAGCACAAGATAATGATGTAATTAATAAGTTATTGGTATTAAATGTGCAAGAAGCCTCAGAATTTTATAAGAAATGCTATGTTAAACATTAAAAGTTTGAAGAAGGTTTTCTACCACTTGGCAACAAGCCAAAGAAATTATAAGGAAATGTCATACTTGTTATTTGTATAACCAAACTCCATTACCTGCAGGAAGTAACCCAAAAGGTATTCAAGAAAAAATTTTTGGCCTATTTGTTTTATTTTGCAGTTTGGAAAATTAAAATATGTGTGCCATAACTTTGGTATATATTCAGGTTTCCAATGGAAAATTGCTTTAAGTTCTGAAAAGACCGATTCTATAATTAAATATTTATTAGAGGTCATAGCTATTATGGAGATACCTGTACAAATTAAGACTGATAATACTCCAGCATAGGTCTGTGATAAATGAAACAGATTTTTGCATATTACAGCCTAACTCATATTACAGGTATATCACTTAATTTTATTTTATGTATTCTAAGATTTATTTATTTATTATCAATAGAGTGTTTTACATGCACAACAGAGAAGGGCACCAGATCTCATTCTAGATGATTATGGGCCACCATGTGGTTTCATCCTGTGGGAATTAAACTTAGTTCCCCTGGAAGAGCAACCAGTGCTCTTAACCTCTGAGCATTATATCTAGTACTGTATATCATGCAATTCTATAGGACAAACAGTTATAGAAACATTTGACTGCACTTTAAAAGATAAGCTTAATAAACAGAAAAGATAATGAAGACCTTCATACATAAATTGCACAGTGCTTTATTGACTTTAACTTTTAAATGTTAATGAACAAGGAACAGTGGCTGTCATGAGACATTGGATAGTAGAAAAAAAAAAAAAACTACTGAATTAAATCTGCCTGTATATTTTAAAGATGTGCTGACTTCAAAATGAAAAAATTGGTATGTTTTAGATTAAGGAAGAGGTTTTGCTTTTGTTTCCTCAAAAGAAGAAACTGTATTTTGTCTTAACAAAGATATAAACTGACCCCCCCTCCAAAAAAAGGAACTCTCCAAAGTTTAGGACTGGGGGAGGCTTTTGTTTTTGTCTTTCCAGGAGAATAAAAGCATCCAACTAAGGAATCTAAAGACCATTGGACAAATGAGACATCTGTAGAAGAAAGATAAGGTATCCAGAGAAAAATGTCCCAAGAAAAAGGAAAGAACTGGCCTAAAGGTATAGCATATTTCCAACAGGGTAAAATTTTATAAATTTTCCCAAATATCTGGTTCTTCTGCTCTCTACAAACTTGAAAGGCAAAGGGTCCTTTTTGTGGTCCCGATTTAATTAAAAATTAAGTATGATTTTGGAGTAAGAGTATTGCTTTCTCATTCTCTAAGACCAAGCATGCTTATGAAAAGAATATTTAAAATCTCTGTCTCATGTCATATCTGTCTGACATGAGATAGCAAAAATTAAAAGACTATTCTATTGTCACTAGAGTATAAATATTATCTCTAAATACCAGCCAAGACTGCTCATACAGTCTGCAACTGCATTAAGAATTTGAAAGGAACTGCATGGTGGTGGGGTGCACTTTAATCCCTGTCACTCTGGACTCAGAAGCAGACAGATTTCAGTGAGTTTGAGGAGCTGGCCTGGTCTACAAAATGGGTTGCAGAATAGACAGGAGTGTTACACAAAGAAGAAATCCTGTCTCAAAAAACCAACAAAAAAAATTTAAATGAGGGTTTCCATGGGGACAACTCAATTAGATGTCCCTGAGTCCTGAGTTTAGAGATCTTATTTCTGTTTGTTTTGACCTATGTTTGACCTATTCTGGTTTGTATTTCTTTTAATAATTTATTATAAATAAATTTAATATTACAGTCTTGTTTATTGTCTAACAAGAGAGGGAGGAAAGAGAGAGAGAGAGAGTCAGAGAGAGAGAGAGAGAGAGAGAGAGAGAGAGAGAGAGAGAGAGAGAGAGAGAGAGAGAGAGAGAAAATGTATTTAAGTGGCTGGTGAGGGGGAAAAACCATACATAGAATATAATTTGTAAAAACTTATTTTCAGCTGGGAAGTGGTGGTACACATCTTTAATCTCAGCAGAGGCTGAGGCAGGTTACTCTCTGGTTCTGCCCTACAGAGTGAGTTCCAGCAGTGCACAAAGAGACTGTATCTTCTCCCTCCAAATATTTTCAATTTAAAAATAATTTTGAATGAGTATTTTTAATGCATGTATATGGACATATCTTTGTCAACATTTCCACAGGATCTTATGTGAATTTCTGTGACTTGCTTAGACCCATGAGTAAATTTTTTTTAGGGAATCTTAGAGATTTTAATCTTCCAAAAATGAAGATAAGGGTAAAATAATCTCAAGATGAAACGAGATCATTCAACACATACAAAAGTTGGCAGATTTTGAGAAACAGAAGTGTTACCTTTGAGAAGATATAGATCTGAAGTGGGAGAATAAAGGGAGACAGTCTAGAGGGAAGCCATGTAGAACCTTTACATATTCTGTGCCATTATGCAGAATCCCCTCACTTCAGAAGAGCTGTAATTCATTGGAGGATGTAAAAGTGAGAAGATGGTATATCAAAATGGAAAAATGTATAAGACTACAGAAAAATTTACATCTTCAATGATAATTCCATTACTTTTTGTGTGTCAACACCCAGCATGTTTTCAACTAAGGAAACCCCACTTTCCTTTATTCAGACATTTCTTTCCTGTTAGAAATGCATGAAGACTATATAAAGCTGCAGTTAGATATAGAGAGTGTCTTGGGACCACTGAATGTAGCTGTCAATTCTACCCTGCAATTGTCTTGTCCTTCAATGTGGCTTATGCATAGAAAAGAACACTGGATACAAAGTATGTCTCAATATGCCTCTGAAAAAGGAAAGAGGTCATCTTATAGGCATGTCCTTATTTTAGACATCTGAACACTATCAAGTCTATTTCATGATCTCTATTATTTTTTCCTGGGAATAAACTATCTAAACCCAAAATTGAGCATAAGATAAATAAAAATTTCATTGAGTAGTTCATTGCTTGATGTGTATATATTACTGTAGAGTAAGTCCAGTTCACAGCTAAAAGAAAAATAGGTCACATAAAAATAGAAAATGCTTCACATTATATTTAGACCTTGGGATATTATTTTTGTTGGTGCTTTAATGAAAATTAGTTTTCTTGTTGTACAGTGCTTGACAAAACAGGAGTTGTGCTTATTTAAATGAAATGTTTGCTACATTAGTTATTATTAACTAGGGACAAATTGTTCCTGCTCCCATCTCTGGATCCAGGGAAATGTTTGTCAATATCTGCAGAGGTTTGATAATTGTAGCTAGGAGTTGCTACTGGTGCCTAGTGGATAGAGATCAAAGGCTAAACAACAAGAGATTCTCTGGCCTTCTCCCAAGCAAAACTGTACTCATTCCCATTGCCAGATATCAGAAATCCCCTGACTGTGACTGTCTGGCCTGGAGTTTAGCTTTGCAGATAATTCAGCTCTAATAAATAAAACTTAGACCCCAGGTTACTCGTTTGTAATATTTGATAAGGAAATGAAGTAATGGCTAGAGGAAAGTGTTTTTATGTTCTTGGACGTATAAAATAATAATCTAGTCTTAGAATTATCCAAAAGCATAGGAGTACAATGAAACACCAAATCCACCATAAAATATTGTTCTTGTGGGACAAAACAGCAGAAAAATAAATAAACTGAGAATCAGAATTACCATTCACCTTGCCATTCTAACTATAGCTATGACTTTTAAACAAGACACAATCAATTCCTTGAGCTTTGATTTCCCCTTCTTTAGGATGAATGGACTCATTAGCTAGAATGTAATTTTCAATTCTTATTATCCCATAGTGGAGTGTTCTTCACTGCGTTTGAATAGCAAAGTAGGAACATCATTTTCATCTGTGCTGGACCTAGATTATGACAGGTTTGTGTTGAAAAGTCTGTGACAATGAGTCTTGCTATAGTTGCCTAGGTTACCTTAACACTGTGGATTACCTTTCTCAGCCCCATGGAATTCCTATTGCATATCTCTTCAGTTCTGAGTTAGGAATTGTGCTGATTTGGTACTATAGAGATGTTTTAGTTATATTTGTATCAGTACTACCTAAGGAAAGTGTGCTAGTTAGATTTGACTGTCAACTTAAGGCAACCTAGTGTCACCTGGGAAGAAAGAACCTTAATTCAAGAATTTCTTGATCAGATTGGGGGTGGAGGCAGCATGTCTGAGAGATTGCTTTGATTGATGGTTGACATGGGAGAAGCTAGCCCACTGATCTGTCACTAAGTTGGTAGCCAAGACAACATGAATGAGCAAATGAAGAAAACAGCGAAGACAAGTGGCCAGAAAGGCCAGAGCGAAAGAGCCCTCAGTAGAGCAAGCCCAAAACAAGAGAAGGTGAATCAAGCCCAGAAGACAAGAAATGATCCTCTCCACTTAACATACACCATCCTCAATGAAGATGTACACAATGAGACAATCCCCGGGACTGAGGAAGATGACTTCCCTGATGGTTACATAGAGTGCATCATTAGAGGAGAGTTTTCTGAAACTATCTTGGAAGAGGATTTACTTTTTAAAGCCTTTGAAAACCTAGAGGAATCTGAAAGAGACCTTTCTCACCACGTTCTTGAAGCAAGTTCCCTTCTTGAAAGTTCTTTGGAATCCGTGGCTAAGCAGTCAAAACAAGAGAAAAGAGAGCCAGAGCAAGACTATCTTCCACAGGATGTAGGAGTGAACTCAGCCCTTGAATGTCCCAAGTACATCACTAACAGGGAGCTTCCTGTTAGAAAAACATCAGAAGCTGATTCGTCAGATTATCCTAAGAAGCTTGTGGGAATTGCCGGAGAGAAGCTAAAGGGTGGTAAAGGTCGTGGTATTTTATTGATGCCAGAGTGCCCTCAAACTGGGTGCACAAAGTAGCTGAGAGATAAAACTGCCCTGAGGAAGCACATGCTTGTGCACGGTCCTCAAAAGCATGTGTGTACATAATGTGGGAAAGCTTTTGTTGAAAGATCTAAACTAAAGCGACATTTTATGGTCCATACTATACAACTCTAGTGTGGGATATCTCTAGGTTTTTTCATATAGGCATCTAAGCCATTTCAGTGCACCTTCAAATGTTTGCCAAAATTTTGTTGAGAATTTTAGCATCAATTTTCACGATCGAAATTGGTCTGTAATTCTCTTTCTTGTTTGCCTCTTTGAGTGGCTTGTGTATTAGGGTTATTGTGGCCTCATAAAAAGAGTTTGGCAGTGTTCCTTCAGTTTGTACTTTGTAAAACAGTTTGAGGAGTATTGGTTTTAGTTCTTCATTGAATGTCTGGTAGAATTCTCCACTGAAACCATCTGAACATGGGCTTTTTTTACTTGGGAGGTTTTTAATGACAGCTTCAATTTCCTTTAATATTATAAGTCCATTAGACAATTAATCTGATTGTGGTTTAATTTTGGTGAATGGTACCTGTCCATAAAGTTGTCCATTTCTTCTAGGTTTTCCATTTTTGTGGAGTATATATTTACTAAGTATGACCTGATAATCCTCTGGATTTCCTGGGGGTCTGTTGTTATATCCCCTTCTCATTTCTGATTTTGTTGATTTGGATACTCTCTCTCTCTGCTTTTTGGTTAGTTTCTATAAGGGTTTATTCTATCTTGTTGACTTTCTCAAAGAACCAACTCTTTGATTCACTGATTCATTGTATTGTTTTTTTGTTTGTTTGTTTGTTTGTTTCAATTGTATTGATTTCAGCTCTAAGTTTGATTATTTCCTGCCATCTACTCCTTCTAGGTGAGTTTGTTTCTAATTGTTCAAATGTTGTAAGCTATGCTGTTAGTTCTCTAGTGTGGGATATCTCTAGGTTTTTTCATATAGGCATCTAATGCTATGAATTTTTCTCTTAAGACTACTTTTATTGTGTCCTATAAATTTTGGTATGTTGTGGATTCATTTTTGTTAAATTCTAGGAAGACTTTCATTTCTCTCTTAATTTCTTTCTTGATCCAGAGGTGTTTCAGTTGAGTGATCTTTAGTTTCCATGAGTTGGTATGCTTTCTATGATTTTTGATGTTGTTGAACTCTAACTTTAGGCCTTGGTGGTCCGATATGATACAAGGGATTATTTCAATTTTTTGTATCTATTGATATTTGCTTTATGACCAAATATGTGGTGCTGAGAAATATTTATATTCCTTTGCATTTGGGTGGAAGCTTTTGTAAAAATCTATTAAATTCATTTGCATCATAACCTCTGTTAGACTCCTTATTTCTCTGTTGAGTCTTTGTCCGGTTTATCTATCCAAGGGTGAAAGTGGGTTATTGAAGTCTTCCACTATTAGAGTGTGAGAATTGATGTGGGATTTGATCTTTAGTAGTGTTTCTTTAATATAAATAGCTGCTCTTACATTAGGGGCATAAATATTCATGATTAAAATCTTATCTTTATCAATTTTCCTGAGATTAATAAGTAATGTCCATCCTGTTCTCTTTTAATTGACTTTAGTTTGAAGTCTACTTTGTTAGCTATTAGAATGGCAACCCCAGCCTGTTTTTTAGGGCCATTTGATTGGAAAATCTTTTCCCAACCCTTTACTCTGAGTCTGTCTTTGTCCTTAAGGTTGAGGTATATTTCTTGTATGCAGCAGAAGGCTGGCTTCTGTTTTTGTAACCATCGTGTTATTGTGTGTCTTTTTATAGGTGAATTGAGTCCATTGATATTAAGGGCTATTAGTGACCACTGATTGATATTTCCTGTTATTTTTGGTCGTAGCTTGTATGTATTTTCTTTCTTGGGGCTTTTCTTCTGTGGGATTATAGATTGTTTGTGGTTTCATGGATATATCTGGGATCCTTAGGTTGGTGTTTTCCCTCTAATGCTTTCTGAAGGGCAGGATTTGTAGATAGGTGTTTTTTAAGTCTGACTTTGTCATGAAATATCATGTTTATTCCATCTATGATGATTGATAGTTTTGATGGGTAGTCTAGTCTAGGTTGGCAGCCATGCTCTTTTAGTGTCTGTATAACTTCTGACCAGGACCTTCTTGCTTTCATTGTTTCCACCGAATAGTCAGGAGTTATTCTAATGGGTCTGCCTTTATAAGCAAGTTGGCCCTTTTCTTTTGCAGCTCTTAAAATTTTTTCTTTGTTCTGTATGTTTTGTGGCTTTATGATTATGTGGTAAGCAGACCGTTTGGGGGGGGGGTAAAAATCTGTTTGGTGTCCTGTAAGCTTCTTGTATCTTTATAAGCATTTCCTCCTTTAGGTTGGGGAAGTTTTCTTCTATGATTTTATTGAATATATTATCTGTGCCTTTGAGTTGGTATTCTCCTTCTTCTGTTCTTATTATTCTCAGGTTGGGACTTTTCATAGTGTCCCAAATTTCCTGAACATTTTGTATTATGGCTTTTTCAGTTTTAGTGTTTTCTTTGACTGATGTATCTATCTCTGCTATTGAGTCTTCCACTCCAGAGATTCTCTCTTCCATCTCTTGGATTCTGTTAGTTATGCTTGTATTTGTATTTCTAGCTCTTTTCCTCAGATTTTTCTATTTCCACCCTTGCCTCATTTTGTGCCTTTTTATATCTTCTATTTCAATTTTATTTCCTGGAATATTTCTTTCATTTTTTGGGTTTCCTTTTCTCGGTTTTCTTTGTTTTCTTTCAAGGATTTTTTCATCTCTTCCAATATTTTGTTTGTATTTTTTTCTATTTCTTTAAGGGCATTTTTATATCTTCTTTTTAGGCTTCTATAATCTTCATAAAGGTGTTTCTGTTGTTGCGTCCTTCTGTTTTCATTGCTCTGATCAGGTCTTTGTGTTGTAGAATCACCAGTTTCTTCTGGTGTTGCCTTGTTGTTCTTTATATTGTCACATGTATTCTTGCACTGGCATCTGCCCATGGCTTCAGTGGTTCATACTTAGTCTACACCTAGTCAGTTGTGGCTAGAGGGCTTGTGTGGCTCCTGTCTGCTCTGAGCAAAAGGTCTGCATGATCTCTGACTCTGCTCTGGACATGGGTCTTAGTTTCAAAGGTATCAGTTCATCTCTGAGTTGAGGCCTGGCTGTGCAAGTTTCCTTTTTTACAGGTCTCTAGAGGAAGCCCCTCCCAGCTAAAGCCTATGGCCTGTCTGCTAGCAAGAGTATGAGTTCAGACCCTTGGATGTGACCCCATTTGGGGAGAGGGATTCTCCAGGGGGCAGCACAGGAGCTAGAATCTGCTCACCTCTGATTCCACTCTGGACATGGATCTGAGTTTCAAAGGCCAAGGTCTCCCCTCTTAGAGGTCCATAACTTTGCCACCTGGGGTTTTCTATCCTTATATACCTTGGGAGATACTACCCATATTCAAATCAGAGCAGTCACATATGATGACAGACATCATGGGCAAAATCAGAGGCACTGGTGAACAAGGCATGTGTTCTCAGTTTTTCTATATGGCCTCTGGTTTACAAAAACCTCATCTTTGAACCCTTCCCTAATTTTAATTTGTCTTCATTCTTTCCTGATTTTGTCCAGGTGTTTCCACTAATCTTGACCTATATCAGTCTCAGAGACATGCACAGTTGAAGAGGAAGCCACCTTTCTTCCTCCTCTTGTCAACTGAGTTCTCCTGCTTGATTTGTATCCCATTTTACTCAGAAGAATTCTGCTTCCCTTATGCCATTACCTTAATGCAGGGGGAATGCATCAGGGTCAATGACAGAAAGAAGAAATAAAGACTATGACGACACTGAAAGATGGCTGTGATGTGGCTCAGTAGGTACTGGCACCAATCTTGGTGACTTAATTACTATTCCTGGAACCCACATGGTTGTAAGGAGAGATGCTTTCTCTTGCAAGGTGTTCTCTAACTTCCACACATGCACCAAAGCCTATACTCTCACAACACACACACACCCATACACACACACACGAGAAATAATACAACATACACAACACAATCACACACCATACACACACATACCACACATGACACAATCACAATCTTACACACAAAGCATGCACACACATAGGAGTCAATAAATAAATGCATTTTAAAAATAACTAAGGATAGATCTGTAAGTGAAGAAAGAAATTCAAAGCAGAGAGGGAAGAATCAGGAGTTTCTCATATGCATTTTAGTACTTAACAAAAGACATTTTACTTTTAGAGCATTCATATATATATGTATATATATATATATGTATATGTTGGAATCTTAAGGGATGTAAATAACCAGTAAGAATTGGATAATCGCTCAAAACATAATCCACTGAGCTAAAATAATCATCTTCAAAAATGTTCTTCTGAGCCATAGTTATATTTTATTTCTTACAGTACATTTTTTAATTAAATGTTTGGGAAACACTGAATAATACAATGAAAAACAAATTACTCTTTAAGAATGTTTTTAAAAATTTCATTCAGTTAAGCAATATTTTAGGCTATTTTTAGCCTACTTAATAAAGCATCAATATTTTTTCTTATAAATAGGTAAAAAGAAAACAGTAATGTTTTAGAAACTCTATGCTAGAAAACAATGAAATATTCACTCTAAATATCCCCAGTTTTATAAAAATATAAAATGTGGGAATTGGAAGATTATATAAGAGAAGTAAAATCAGTATCAGCAGTAAGGGAAGAACTATTTACAAGTGTTGAAAGGAGAACAAAATGACATCTCAGCAGTCATGGGTAACAAAACTGGCTATGATTTGCAATGTGGGGTTAAATCCACTTTTGCTAAAGAACTAACTAGTAGCGTCATCCTTCAGGTGGCTTTGACACTGGTTTTAAAGCAGTTACACTTCTGTGTTAGAAATATTTACAGTCTTTTGAGTCATTAAGCCTTATGAAAAATATTAAATGTTTTCCACAGCATCACTTCAATGTTAGGTGGTAAAGTCAGGGTTCAAACTTAAGATCTCTGGCTTCAACACCTGCTATTTTAGTCTCTAATATTGAATTTCCTAACAACTCCAAATGGAAAGTACATTGGGCAAAGTGGATTCGTGAACATGTAAAATGCAGATGGTAGGTTTCTTTACTATGACTTAACTTCAGGGAACACAGAGACACAGATGTGAGAATGTCAGAAACAGTGAACTGAACAAGGTGGAAACCCATGTCTTGGGCAGACTTGAGGAACGTCCTTGAACTCACTAACCTGAAATGGAAGGAATTCATGCAGCTGAAAAAAATTGACAGAATTCACACTAAGACAGAAATATAGCCAACCCAGAGATTTCCTGGCAAGAACAAATAGTTATGGAAAACTCATCTCCTGCTTGTCTGGTCTACTAAAACCTGACTGAATTATTAGAGAAATATAAAAAAGCAATACATTTGGAGAACTTTTACCAAGGGAGCTTCTAGGGGTATGATCCAAACAAAGACATGTGGGGTAAAACTGATTCTATAACAGTAGACACATTATGAAACCACTTGGACACAGATTCACCACTGTGCTGCATCTGGATTAGCTGAAGCTTACTCAGACTAAATGTTCAGATATTCCTCTAGTTGGATGGACAGGGCATCTCTGTCTGCTAAAGTGATTGGAGAAAATACATAGGGAGAGTCTCAATAATCTCTTTAATATGGTTAGTTTGATAATTCTTTTTTCCGATTTATTTATTCCTTATTGCAAAATTTTACTCTATTATAGTATTTCACAGAAATAGCATGAGATGATTTATTAGTATAGCCCCCCCCCCCCGTCTGAAGACTGGCAGTCATAGTATCAGAAGAAGCTATATAAGCTGCCAAAGGGGGAAAAGATCAGTAGCAAAGCAATCAAACCATAATGCCTCCACCAGTTATTTATCCACAATGGTGGAATAGTAGCACTTTTGTCTTTGGAGTATCCAAGTGATATCTAATTGGATTTAAATCCCATTCAATAAAAGAAAATACATGCCTGGTTTCGTAAACCTTAGCCAACCACCTGTATCTGGAGATGTCATAGACACTAAAGGAGAACTTTCCATTCCCATTTGCCTAAGCCAAAATAATTTCTCCTGCATTCTATGTCCTTATCCTTATACTCACAGGAAAGCACAGCTCTCAGCCATCATCAAAAAAGTTGCTTTTTGCAATAGCTAGAGACTACTACAGAGATCCCTAACTGCTCACAGTGCAGAGAATAAGTGGCTGTGGCTTTCCCAGCCACATCTGGTACATCTCTAATGCAGTCTCTACACCTAAGACTCAAAGAAAACTTAGAGGAAAGAGGTTAAGGAGTTTCAAAGCTAGAATACCAGAACATGGAAGCCTAACCAAGAATGATATGCTGAAACAGGCAGGAGAAATTCGACATGGTCTCACCCCAACAGCAACAGGTGGTCAATGCCTGCCGAGAGAAGGAAAATTGGTCATTTCCAGGGACAAACTCCCATAGAGGATGTCTATGCCCAAGTTATCAGTCCTAGCCACATATCAGCACAGTTAAATGAACTCAGTAGGTTACACTTAATGTGTGTTCATATATGTATAGGGATGTATATATGTATACATGTAACAATAATAACTAAAGATGAGATGAATTTTGGAGATGGAAACATAGGAGGAGGCTCAGGGTTGGAGTGATGCCTATGTGATGCTTATGTAAGAAGTTGGAGAAGCAAGTGTATATATAAAGGTCCATCATGACATTCTCAAAGGAATCACTTTGCAGGGTTATCTATCAGTTAACCTTCTACAGTACTAATGGCTGTCTAGCTAGCAACAGTTATCTTACTACTAAAGTGTTTGTTGACTCAGTAGTTTGGCATTTCTCTTTTCTCTTCAGTTCTTCAGTTCCTTCCTCAGTGTGAAAGGTTGACTTTTATTCAATAATACTTGTCTCAAAACCTCTAATGGTTAGGCCAACCAGACTGAATCCTGGCTTATGTGAATCACAAAAGCTTATAACCTACAGGATTTTAAATGTTCACCTTAATTGCTATAGGTCAGTTACAGATAGTTTTAGTTTGTGAAACATATTTAAAATGATTATTAAAACAAATGTATTATAGAACTAGCAAGAAATAAATAGCAAAAACAATAAGCTATTAAATCCTATCTGAAGGAAATTAGTATCTATTAAATGAGTTCTCAAGCTATTTCAAAAATCAGTTTTTAAATGAATATTATCTGCACAATAAAATCTATTTAGGAGTCTGGGGAGATGCTGTAAGGGGCAAAGTGCTTACAATTTGAACATATAAACCTGTGTTTAGATCCTCAGAATTCATATAAAAGCCAGATGGTTGGTTCACTGCAATGTCCACAATATGAGTGCTAAGGAGCCAGACACAGGTAGATCCAGGGATTTCTCTAGCTAGCCAATCCTGCTGAATCATTGAATTTCAAGTTTACTGAGAGATTCTGTGTCAAAAAGTAAGATAACAATCAATTGAACAAGAAATCTTGAAAACAGCTGCTGGTCTCATCATGGGCAAGCATAGGAGACCATACCTGCATGTACAGGTACACACACAGGAATACAACACACGTGTGCATTTACATAGACACACACACATTCACATATACACACATTCTTTAAAGAACTAAGCCACTTTGGAACCTTGGGACCTCCTGCCCTTGCTGGGGAGAAGATAAGGAGATGAGAATAAGAGTGAGTGACTTTGAGGGGCAGGAGAGGAATGGGCGTTTGAACAAAGGGATACATAGATAAAAATGAGACTTTATTCATAATTTAAAAAGAAGAAACCAACATGGAAGTTAAAAGATATGTTATCTTGGATAAGACATCATGCTTTATTGTCACAGGAATATAGAGGCTATAGATTTATTCAAGGTTAAAAATGATCAGGTTTGATCAAGGAAAACATCCTGAGTTCTTAACAACAGACACAATGAAGTAAACTTAGTATAAGGATTCCTGGCATTCCACGTAGCTGAGCCTACCTGGCTCAGGTGTGATGCACCTTGCATGGAGGCACGCCCCTGGGCATGGCTACATAAGCCCTGCAGCACTGCATATGGAAGCAACTCCCTGGACCCATGATGCATACCCGTGCACGCCCCCTCCCTTAAAAGCTACTGTGACCTCATGCTCCAGCCCTTTTTTCTCTGTCCCTCGACTTCTGTCTTACTCTTCTGCTTCTTCACCTGCCTGGGACTCCTCTCTTAAATAAACTCTAGTGTGTGGCCTTGTTAGTGTGTATTTGCTCTCACTTGCAGAACTAACATTGGTGCCGTGGACTCGGATAGGTTCCCTCCTGAGCACAAAAGCTAGGAAAACCTGATCCCAAGGTTCACTGCAAGGCCACACCTTCTATCTGCCTAATACCGAAATATTTGAACACCAGTGTTTAAAACCATTTAGCCTTTATCTAGATACTACCAAGCTTACCTGTTTTTTTTAAAAAATGGCTTAATTATCCCTTAGATTACTCCAAATGCCACCTAAGGGCTCACCAACCCCAATATTTTACAAGGGTTCACTTTTACAAGCGATGGGCAAATAGAAAGAGCTTTTCCTGTCTTTTCTCTTTTTTCATCAGCTCTAAACCACTTCTAGCTCTCTGTTTTTAAAAGTTTTTCTATTTCTTTTCATATCTCAATGCTAAACTTTCCTTTCTAGCTTTCTGTTCTTCTCTTTCTGGCCACATGAATCCAGTTTTCCCTCTACAAAAAGCAACTGCCATAAATAAGATAATAAAAGTTTGCAAATTTTCTCAGATAAAATCAAATTAGGCTATAGACTAAAGGTGAGTTTAAAAACAGGCACATCTCATACTAGATCCCTGAGTGTGTGGTCTGTTTTTTAACCTGACATTGGAGCTAAAACTTAGACCTTAAAAAGAGACTCCAGGCAAAAGTTGGCTTTTAAGATATATCACAGGAGAGATGCTGCCTGCTGACAAAAGCTGTCTGGCCAGCTACTGCCTGGCTTTTGCTTAGCCTCATGAGGCGAGCTCAGACCTTGTCTAAGACTCCATCAAGGGAATGCTGATCTAAGTGATTGTCTCCTAACCCTGAGCGGCAAAGAGACATTACACAAAGATCACGCCCAACTAAGGTCTGACCATAGGCAGTTAATGCAGCCAAGGCTTCCCTAAACTGATCACCCTCATTGCAAAGAGGGGGCCTTGAGTAGTCTTCTCTCTGTGGACACTAAAAGCCATATACTCTCCGTCCTGCAGGCAAAAAACTTTGGGGTCTCACTTCTCTTTCTAGTCTCTCCATTGTCAAAATAAAAAGCAAATAGCATTTAGCCTAAATTCAGACTGGCAACTGCTCTAGCCACCTCTATCCACTTTGCTTCAACCTGTCAGTTCCAGTCTTCCAGTTTCCCAGGTAGACCACCAAATATAAATCATTTCTCTAAAATTCGCCTGTCTCTGAGTTTTCTATTCCTGCCTGCTTCTGAGATGAAAGTCAACAAATGGCTCCAAGGTATTTTGGCTCAACCCTCCCCACTTCCCCAGCTGCTGCTTTTCAAGAGCCATTTTCAAAGTCAATATAGGTAAAACAAATACCCTCCAAGACCAAAAGAAGCAAAGTCAATGCAGGTAAAACAGACCATTTACTACTCCCTCTCAAGAACCTTTTTCCATCTCCAGAACTAACAGAGTACACCACTCACTATATTATTACTTCCCAAAGTTATCTCACTAACTCATGATTTTTTTACAAGCTCCAGAAAACACGGCCCTGTGACTCGAATCCTTGATGTACAAGCAAGATGTACTAAAAATCAATCGAGCAGACATCTCCAAATCACGCAGACATCTCCATCCCTGTGTCAGCAGGAAGTAGACAGACAGAGATCACGACAGCCCCCGCTCCCATAAACCATTTTTTTGTTATATAATAAACAAAACGGTGATATGTAAGGATTCCTGGCATTCCACTTAGCTGAGCCTACCTGGCTCAGGTGGGATGCACCTTGCACAGAGGCATGCCCCTGGGCGTGGCTATGTAAACCCTGCAGCACTGCACCTCCCTGGGCCTGGAAGCACCTCCCTGGACCCATGACACATACCCATGCACGCCCCTTCCTTTAAAAGCAACTGCCAGCTCATGCTCTGGCCCTTTTTTCTCTGTCCCCTGACTTCTGTCCTGCTCTTCTGCTTCTTCATCCCCCTGAGACTCCTCTCTTAAAAAAACTCTAGTGTGTGGCCTTGTTAGTGTGTATTTGCTCTTACATGCAGAGCTAACACCTAGAAAAACTACAAAACATGTGACATATATTTCACCTACTTGAATATCAAACAAAAAACATCATCTTTAATTGAATTGGGCACAGCACATATTCTATACTTGCAATGTATGTTATATTTAAAATTTTATTTATTTTCTGAACAAGGAGCCAAACACTAGTAAAATCATATGGCCAGATGATTCAACATCTCAAAGTGACTCTTGTATAATTTTATCTAAATATCTAAATCATCCAAAGCAGGCTCAAGACTACTGGCTGAGATAATCCAGTCTCACAGATTTCCTCAGCCAAGATTTAATAGTTATTCTGATGTTTTTCAAGGTTTCCCCAAAGATTACAGCACCCACAAACAACAGGAAGTAGTCTGGAGAATGACATCCACATTCCCTCAAAATAAGTTATGGATGTTTATTGCCTTTTAAGGATATTGTTTATAAGTTGTTATTGGTCATAGTAAATAAAAAAGCATCAAAAATATTTAATTTCAAAGATCCTCTCCTAAAAGAAGAAGATATGATTTAGAAGCATAGATTATTGAATTTAGTATAATCTGAAACCATTAATCTCAAAATGTTATACATTTGTATGTACCTTGGTTTATTAATGCAAATTTAATGTTAATTTTGTTATGTGGTATGTGTGCTTCTATTCTTGTTTAGGCTACTGTTTCATGCAGCTAATTAAAAATTGTAATCTATTGTTAAAAAGTGATTAGTAGTCATTTATAATAGTAAAACTTATAATCATGTTAGGTATGCTTTCAAAATAACACACAGATATATTTAGATAGATAAATGGTGTTCAAACACTTCAAAGTCCTACAGATTTGACAATATATTTTTAATAACCTCAGGGTTTTTAATAGCAGTGAGACACATCTGCTTTTGGCAGCACCAATCTACTTCATAGAAGATGATGGGTATCAAAGAAACTCCATATGAAGTGGTTTTTTTTTTTGGCAAAAGTTGGCCATTTGGGCAAAGAAACTTCTCTTGCCTCAATAGCTGACAATGTACTGTCTAAACTGGACCAGTAAGATGCAAAAGAAAGTGAGTGTCAAACTTTTCCAAGACAAGGTAAGACAGTTTTTCAAAGTTTCTTACTTCCCAGAAGAATCTGTCAATTATGCTAGGTTTATTGGCTAAATTTGAATGCCAGTAGGCTAAAGTTGAACTTTAGATGACTTTCCAAGCAGCTAGATGTCCTTTTTGTTAGATGAAATTGCATCCTTCTGGGGTCATTGATAGAGCTGAAGTATAGATAGTTATATGATGGAAGGTAAATTAGGTAAAATACTTTGGACTCACTATTTTTCCAAATATAAATGGACTAGATATTGTAGGTATAATTCTTAATTAATAACTGTTTTGTTGTATATAATTTTACTATGTTAAAATTAAAACTTTTTTTAATTTGGCAAAATTAAGGAAATGCTATGGAATAATACTTTTCTACTCTGTAATGATTTGTCACTCAAATTGGTTTAATAAAAAGCTGACAGGCAGGAAGTATAGGTTGGAAATCAAAACTAAGTGTGCTGGGATGAAGAAGAAATGAATCAGAGGGGATTCCAGCAGAGGCAAAGGAAGCAGGACATGTGGAAAATTAGGTAACAAAACATGAGCCATGTGGCAAAGGGTAAGTAAGAAATATGAGTTACTTTAAATGTAACCATTAGTAACAAACTTGAGCTATCAGATGAGCATTTATAATTAATATTGAGCTTTTGAGTGATTTTTTTTATTGGAAACAGGTGCCTGAATAGGAAAATTCCACCTACATAAGTCATTTGAAACTAAATCCCTGGGCATTGATAAACAGAATTTGATGTTGCCTTGTTGGTCTCTTGTCTTATTTTAGTTAAGGTTTTTCACCCTCCAATTCCAAGTAATACATTTAGTTATTTGTGTTTTTAATTTCCAAATACAAAAACTAAACTGAAATATGCTAATAATCTTCAAACTCTGCTTTACAAATGAATCATTCCACTCTTCTCTTTAGATACATTGTATGTCATTAAAATAAATCTAGTGTAAAATTTTATACTGTGTATATAAATTTGACTAGTCTATTCATGTATTTATTCAATAAGTTTACAAATGTTAAAGTTTTGGCACATCTGAAACCAATTTCAAACAAAGTCCACCATCTTTAGTTCCTCTCATTATAAGTTACACAATATATACACATACATATAATGTTTTCATGTTGATGCTTATAAAAAAGCTTGTCTATTTTCTTAGGCTTATGCTATCAGTGTTATGATATGGGGATCATGGCATTACTGTTAGTTTTTACTAAATTTCATAGGCTTATAACTTACAGACTATGACAAGTTGCAAGTGGTATGTAACCATAGCAAATATCTCATGAGAGCAGTATAGCAAAACATTTTATGAATCATTGTCAATATAATTATTTTTTCATGTTTAATATATATATATATTTTGGTGATTTTGCACCATGCACCCCATCAAACTCAGTTATCAGACCTCTCAGATTAATACCCATTCTTATGATCTCTCCATTTATAAAACTGTCCATTCATGCTGCTCATTTGCTTACTGGAGTATAATTAAACTCTCTGTGGCCAGACCCTTAAAGAAAACAAGTCTTTCCTCACCCACAACCCTGCCAGAGGCCATCAATGTAGAAGTGAAGCATTGTGTCATTTAGCTATGATCTAGCCTTCGGTTCCTGTGTACAATAACATCTCTCTCTTTTTATTTTTTTTCAAAGTCCACTAATGAGTGTGTACATCCCCTGCTTATCTTTCTGGGACTGTGATACCTCACTCAGGAGGATATTATTCATATTCATACATTTGCCTACAAATTTTAGAATATCATTTTTTCCTTACTGCTGAGTAGTATTCCATTGTGTAGGTGTACCAGAGCTTGTTAATCCATTCCTCGGTTGAGGGGCATCTAGGTTGTTTCCAGGTTCTTGTTATTATGAATAATGCTGCTATGAACATAATTGAGCTAATGTTTTTGGGGTACAAATGTTTGTCTTTAGGGTATATGCCTAAACATGGTATTGCTGGATCCTTGGGTAGATTGATTCACAGTTTTCTGAGAAATAACCATACTACATTCCAAAGTGGCTGAACAAGTTTACATTCACACCAACAATGTAGTAGTGTTCCCATTTGCTCTGCATCCTCTCCAGCACAGGCTGTCATCTGTATTTTTAATTTCAGCCATTCTGACAGTTGTAAGGTGGTATCTCCAAGTTGTTTTGATTTGCATTTCTCTGATGACTAAAGATGTTGAGAATTTTTCATGTGCCTTTCAGCTATTTTTAGTTCTTCTGCTAAGAATTCCCTTTTTAGTTCAGACTCCATCTTTTCCAAAAAGCTGATGACCAACATCAAACTTAATGGAGAAAAACTCAAAGCAATCCCACTAAAATCAGGAACTAGTCAAAGCTGTTCTCTCTCTTCTTATCTATTCAACACAGTTCTCTAAGTTTTAGCTAAAGCAATAAGAAAATAAAAGGAGATTAAAGAGGCACAAATTGGTAAAGAAGAAGTCAAACTATCTCTATTTGTAGATAATATGAATGACTGTATACATAAGCGACCCACAAAATTCTACCAGTGAACTTCAACAGCTGATAAACACCTTCAGCAATGTGGCAGGATATAAGATTAATTCAAAGAAATCAGCAGCCCTCTTACACAATAAAAATAAAAGGGCTGAAAAAGAATTAAGGGAAATATCATCTTTTATATTAGCTGCAAATAGCATTAAAAACCTTGGTGTAACTATAACCAAAGAATTATAAGATCTATTTGACAAAAATTTTAAATCTCTGAAGAAAGAAATTGAAGAGGATATCAGAAAATGGAAAAATTTCCCATGTTCCTGGATTGGTAGGATCAACATAGTGAAAATGGCAGTTCTACCAAAGCAATCTACAGATTCAATGCAATTCCCATCACAATCCCAACACAATTTTTTACAAACCTTGAAAAAACAACACTAATTTCATTTGGAATAACAGGAAAGCCATGATTTCCAAAACAATTTTGCTCAAGAAAAGCACCTCAGGAGGCATCACCATCCCTGACTTCAAGTTATACTGTATCGCTACAGTAATAAAAACAGCTTGGTACTGTCATAAAAACAGCCTTGTGAATCAATGGAATCAAATTGAAGACCCTGACATTCACCTACACACCTATGAACACCTGATTTTTGACAAAGAGGCTAAAAATATTTAATGGAAGAAAGCTAGTATCTTCAACAAATGGTGTTGGCATAGCTGAATGGTAGTGTGTAGAAAAATGCAAATAGATCCAAACCTATCACCTTGCACAAAACTTAAATCCAAGTGGATCAAATACCTCAACATAAACCCAGCTACAATGAACTTAGTAGAAAAGAAATTGGGAAACACCCTCCAACGCATTGGCACTGGTAACCACATTTTAAATATAACACCAGTAGCACAGACACTAAGAACAACAATCAATAAGTGTGACCTCCTGAAACTGAGAAGCTTCTGTATTGCCATGGGCAGTCAATAATACAAAACAACAGGTTACAGAATGGGAAAAGATATTTATCAACTCTACAAGTGACAGAAGATTGATCTCTAAAATATATAGAGAACTCAAGAAGCCAGTATAAAGATTAATCCAGGACATAACTGTGATGTCCAATTTCTGAAACCCCTTATTTTCATAATCTGACCTCCATGCATTCATGTGTATAAATATTTATTTGTCTCATCTTATACAGCATACAATTACGTTACACATCATTAATCCACAATCTATTTTCTACCACGAGTTACTCCAGCAGTATGTTGGTGAGCAGTGGTAGGAAACAGCTGCCTATTAAGTGTGACCCTAAAGTAGCATTTGTCGGTCCCAGCTCATCTACCATAATTAGTTTTATAAATTATGACAAATTTCTGTCAAGTAATTTTCTCCTCTTTTTCTGAAATATAAACACAATGGGATAGGTTTCTGTTAGCTGAAAGTCTTTCTTTTGTTGAAAAAATGGAAACCTTACTTATTTATATAACTATCTGAAAATGTATTGCTTTAAAATAATGAGAGCATACAGGCACAAATCTGTTGTAGCTGAACATAAGTTCAAGTAGCATACTGAAACTTTCTCTTAGTTACTTTTCTTATCTCTTCATCTAGGCATGAGCCTCATCCCATGTAGGAACAAAGGCAGCACTAGAATTCTCAGTGTAATACTGACATTGCTACCTATATTATTTGAGGAAGGAGATAATTTTCTAAAAAGTCACAAACTTGATGTGATTATTACAGGAGGGATTTTATTCCATGGTTGTCAATTGTTTGTCAGAACTGGGTGATAAGTCTATCTTAGAAGTGAGCAGTAAGGAGAGATGGATAAACATAAAGGGAAAGAGGAGTGTCTTCTTCAAGAAATCGGTCAGCTCTGCTCACAGAAGACACAGACAATTACATAATACTTCCAGCAACTAAGCTCATATGAATGCTTCACTTGCCAGTATTTAATGTTCTGTACTACACCTAAAGAGATGCATAACTATATAGTACAAAAAAGAATAGTTCACATGAGACCACATGTAAACTTTGAATTTTTTAAACAACACTCGAAAGATTCCTCTTAATTTCCATGTACCTTTGTTCTTAATTTATACAGATAATGCTTTGTAACTCAAGTGTCATGCAAGTGTCATATACTTATATGTCACATTGACATGCATAATTGGCAAGAATTATTTCTCTACATAGCTAAAAATTCTCTTTTGAAACATATTGCTATACATTGCCATGAGAATAAATAGCAGTAAAATTGTCTAAATTATTGACCACCACAGATAAACATCTGAGCAATTGTACATGAAAAGAGAAAGCAGAAAAGAGAAATCAGAGAACATCACCAGGCTATACTTGTTGAACAATGACAACCATAAGGTCACGGCCCAACGGCTGCACTGAACTCCTACATTACATTTTGGATTTCAGAGAGCTGGCATTAGGTTAAAAGAAAAAGAAAGTTAGTATTTCTCAAGTGTCCTCTGAGTAATTCCTTAGATTTGGGGCTCTGACCATGGTGCTGAATGCTCAGGTGCCACCATTTGGGAAGCTCAATGTGAGCAAGAGGAAGACAGATTCAAAGCACAGCTGTAAAGCTATGTGAACAATTGTCATTCTATGGGAAAGATGTTATAATATCTGAGTATATAAGGATGAAGAGATGTGTATAAGAAATTCATAGTCATAACATTTATAGAATAAAAAACACAGGGCAACTTTTGAGACTGCATTGTGGTAAGTTTTATATACAACAAAGCACTAGTTATGCACACAGAATAATTTTAGAGTTAGTTAAAATTAACACTATGTCATTTTGAGAGACACTGTGAAGACTTGCTGCCATTGATGGGAAAATTGTACCAAACACTTATCTAATAAAACCTATTTCCAGAATATACAAATAACTATAAAGAAATATAAAACTCTGTTGGACATTATGCCAAAGACCTGGATAGATATGTCACTATAGCATACAAGCAAATGGTAGACAGCATAAAAATATGCTCAATATCATCTATCACTAACAAAATTCAAGTTAAAACAACAAGATACTCTTTCAGGTGGCACTAAAATTAAGAAGAAATTGAAAGTAGCTTTACCAAATGCTAGTGAGAAAATGAGGCAATAGGAATGTTTATTCATTGTTGGATAAAAATGTGAAACAAACCAAGTTCTTTGCTAGATAATTCATAGTGCCTTATGAAGCTCAATGTATTTTTTCATGCTATCTAGCATTTTCACACTCCAGTTTTAATAAAACTTGTTTTCAAACTTATTTATGTGCAGAATTCTCTATGTATAAATTTTTGCCAAATGTGTTCACAATCACTGAAAACTGGATGAAATTAAGAAGCCCTCCAGTGAGTGAATAGCTGAATCACTGAACACAAATTATTGCTCATCCATATGGTGGAATACTATACAGTAATACAAATTATTGAACTATCATTCAGATATTGTATATGAAATGATAAGGTAAAAGTTGTTTCCTATGTATGCCAATTGAAAAACGATGAAATAAAGTTTTTGGGGGATAAAACATATTAGTAATCAATCGCTAGGGATGAGAAAGAATGAATAATAAATGTGCTGAAGGTTATAAATTTTTAGATTTTTAGGTCCATTTTGCAGTTTATTATAGTAGTACTATAGGAAATAATGCATTTTTCAAAAATCTATAGACCTTTACATTTCAAAAGATGAACAATAATGTAAGAAAATTTAGAAAAGTTGGGTACAGTATCTGAGAGCCCTGCATTGTGAATAAAATCTAAGTCATTATGTTTGTGTGTGTGTGTGTGTGTGTGTGTGTGTGTGTGTGATATAACAAATATACTTTAGTGAAGAAATTAATGAGAAAGAGGTCCCTGAGGAATTTTAAAAATTATTGGTGTCTATAATATTAAGACAAAAACTATTTATAAGGGGTCTTTTTTGCTCAAATTTAAAAAGTTGTTTCTCACTAGGCAACTGGTTAGCCATTTTGAATTCACTGAATGTATTTTACAGTACTGCACAAACAAAATATTGGTGAGTAATGGGAATCAGTTTTCTCACCAGGTTGTAATAAATAATGTTATATTTGGTGAGATAGAAATATACCACTATTACCTCAATTTGTAGCTTGAAATAGAGTGTAAAGACAAAATAAAAATGGTTACATTTTATTGTACATGAAAGTATTCCCTAGTCCTTCCCACTAAAATGACCACAAATAGCAAATACCAGGGATAATGAACACACCTGTAAACCATAATGAATCTAAAGTATAATTTTTCATAAACAAGGGGTCTTATCTGAGAAACTTTTGGCCTTGTATTGAAAAGCACAAAATATTAGCTGATCTTGAAGAATCTGTGATGCTCAAATATAATAGTAATGCTCACACACACAACAAGATCCAGTGATAGGATAAAGGCAACAACTGCTGAACCCAATCAACTAGAACAACATAATATATGCTGTACTATTGAATGATAACTTTGGCTATAAAATAAATATTTATGAATATTGGTACACAGATAAATAAATAATATATGTTGAGCTATAACCTGTAATAAAAGATACTTATGATTATGAATATATAAAGCAACTAGATAAATAAGTTAATACTCTGGCACAAAACTATAACTTGAAATATACAGTAAGCATTTTTAAGTGTGGAGAGATAGATATTAATTGATGAATGAGAGGCAACCGTACTGACTATTCTTTGTTGTCAACTTGACAAATTATATAAAATGCAAATGGTAAATAGCTCTGTGAGTGACTTTTACTGAATCTTTTGAAGTGAAAAGATTTTAATCCAGAGCTTTTGAGGTTAAAAGATCTATTTTTAATTTGAGCCACAACTTTTTATGGGAGTCTATATAAAGAATATAGAAGAAAGTTCTTTCTTTTTGCCTACTTACCCCAGCTCTAACTGACAAGTTTATTTCTTCACTGGCATTAGAGTTTTCTTTTCGAGGTGTGGAATCCCAGAATATACTGAAGAGCAGCTGAGACATTTACCCTTGTCAGCTGAGTAACTATTGGATTCTTGGACTTCCCATTGGTAAGACAGCCATTGTTGGATAACCTGCTGGATCACAGCTTATGCCACTCTAATAAATCATACATATGGTTTATATTTATTCAGTTCTGTTCCTCTAGAGAACCCTGACTAATATAGCAACTCACAGAAAGGTAAAATTAACCTCTCCTTGAGTTAAGTTATACAACAATGTTGTTTAAAAAATATATTAGGTAAAGTGGAGACAGAAAGAATAGGTTTATATGAGATACTTGGCACTCTCTTGGCATTATGATGGAGCTTAATATTTTTAGCAATAAACTTTGTTTTTTATACATCCCTTTAATGTAATGGGTTGAAAATGAGATCCCTGAGCTTCTTCAACTCTACCAACTCTATGCCCAAAATCTAATAGACGTTAAAGTAAACTCAGTGGAAGGTGATTGTATAAAATTCTTGTCCAGATTCTCTGTGCTATAAGTCACCAGAAACAAGGAAAGTCTCAGAGGCCATCTTTCGCTGGGAATGATTAAGAAAACAATGTGAAAAGATGTGTTATGATGCCTGGAGTTGCTGAAGAGATGCTGTGAACAGTTGTATCATAGGGCATTAATTACATTTTGATGAGACATTTGCAAGAACAGTTGAAGTGAGCAGTGGGTTATTTTCGCTCATGGTTTCAGAGAGATTTAAATTCATCATAGCAGAGAAGATACAGTAACAAAAATGCTTGTAAACACAGGATGTTGAAGATGATCATGAGGCAGCCACAATGGAGGCAGAGAATGCAGACCAGAAACCAGAAGCCCTTTTCTAGTGACCTATTTTTATCATGTAGGCTCCACCAATTAAAGACTCCATAGCTTTTTAAATAGTGCCACAAGATGGGGACAAATCATTCCAAATAAGAACCTCTGAAAGTCATTTCAGAATTGTAGCAAAACACAGTATTTTGAAACAGAAAAGAGATATTAAGTAAAAACTAATGCAATTCTATCAAAACATAACTGTAGACTCTGAGGTACTGATATAGGTCATTAGTCCCCTCTACATTCCACAGTCATGATAAAACAGGGGAGCAGAGGGCAGGGTCTATGGGAGCATAGTAAGATATTTGACATTTTCACAAATCTACAACCATTCTAAATTACTTAATTTATCAAGTATAAAAGTAAAAAAATAAAGTAAAAATTAATCTATCATTGTATATCTACTTTAGTCCACAAGGGTAGGTTTTGAGACATGGAAAAAAGGTTGAGGTTAGATCTTTGATAATAATCCAACATTTTGTAATAATGCAAACTTCTTTTGTGGTTGGTTATGTCATCTGCCTATTAGAGGCTTGCTTTGCTGTCATTAAAGAATAATTGCAGGCACAAGTCTGCCCATTGGACATTTTTGTTGATCAATTACTTAGTTTTACATAGCATCTTAAGTCAACTTGACATTGCATTAACACATTTGGGATGATCCAAAATCACATTGTTAATATGATTCAGGCTCAAGAGAAACTACACTCTGTAAAATGTATGTGAGAACATATTTACTTGATAAACACACCCTTCTAAAGTACTTATTATGAGCTATAAATTCTTGTAAACATTTCATAAATACCACATAATTGCAACTGCTAATTAAAACATACTTAGGGAAGGCATTACTTTTAATTTTGTATTTCTACTGTCATCTCTTTATTGAAAATAAACAGACACATGACAGAGAACTTGCCCAATTTGCCTTGCAGCTTGCTTTCAAGGTCTTCCCTACTTCCCAAGATGCTATGATAGGTTTTGATGAGAGACAATCTTTTAGGACACTTTTGATCATTATGATTTGGGCTGTTATTGAGCATGTTTTTTTTTCCTGTTGGTTAGATATTTAGTTGACTTTCTTTGGCAGAATGTTTAAATTCAGATACTATTAGACCTCTTACCCATACCATCAAAGACAGACCATCAGAACTCACCAAGAATTGTTAATGGGTCTAATATTTTCAAGAAATACAAGAAGGTAGCTGAAACAACCTAAAAACTAAAAGTTACATATTTAAGAAGCACTGGCCAATGAATCAGCATTGCCCAAAACTGAAACATAATATGTTCTACAGTTTTGATAATTAGCTAAATATAGCCACATGAGATACCAAAGAGAATGCAAGTTATATGACAAGATCCAAGCACCAAGAACATCAAGAAATTACTTTCTCATTTCTCCTCAGCATCTGCTTTTGTTTATTGACAGCATAGGTTTCTCAACTTTGTATCTTAGGAGAATAGAAGATCAATTTAACTAGCAAAAGGATCTACCTTCCTGAAACTGACTAAAAATTTTATGATTTTTAGATAATCATTAATTCCTTGGCTATTTAGAGATCTTGCTGATAAATCATAGTGAAATCAAGCTGTTTTACTATTTCACCACTACAGGACAGAAAATATAAATGATGACTATTGCTTGTATTTAATTTTAATTTTTAGAATAATTTTGCTACCTTATGTGCCATAAACATACTAACAGAGACATAAAATAAATATTCTTGTGTATCAAATGGTATTATATTGCCCATTTTTCTTTTCTAAAGAAAGAAAAGATTGTACTTACTTCTGTCATACTGTCCTACTACTGACAGGAGTCATTAGAACCTGTCACATGGTTTTTGTAATTTTTTGTTTGTTTATGATTATACATGTATAATCATAAATGATATACATATGTGTGATATATATGATATACATATATGTGATATATATGATATACATTTATGTGAAAGATGGAAACTTCACAGGTTTACATGCATGGTTTTTACTTTTTGTTTGCATCATTGAAAATATGTTAAATTAATCTGTACCTTGAAATTTATTAATACATTCTTGCGCCTTGTCCCCCAAATAAATTTGCATTTACCATCCACCTTTCTGTCTGCAGTAGTGAGGCTTGTATTTTCATTCCGTTTTAATCTCTGTAAGATAAAAGCTACACAGTGCTGAACACTGTCTTTCTGTGCCGGGGGATGAAGTAGCGTTTTCCATGTTTATTGGCATTTGCTGTTCTTCTTAGACTGGCCCATTCATCTCTTGCCCAATTTCCATCGGATTATTTATTCTTTTCTCATTGTTTTGGAGGAAAGCCTTATGTACTTTGGCTCCCAAACTGTTCATGGCAATGTTCATTGTTAATATCTTCTGCCAGTCTGTGCTGCGGGTTTGAATTTTGTTCATTGTGCACTTTTTTCCACAGACTTTATTCATTTTAGTGTGGTCAATTTATCACTCACTTCCTTTTTATGAGTTGTATGTTTTGTCTTGTTTGTGAAATTCCACTTTGCTTTGCAGCCATAAAGGGAATTTCTTGCAGGATCTTCTAATAGTTTTATTTGTGTTGTTCTCATTAGATTTTTCATTCTTGAAAGTATTTCTTTGCATCTCTTGTAATAGCATAGTTTTAGTGTGTTGGTTTCTCTTCACAATGATTATTAAAAAATGCTAATAAACCCTGGCACAAACACATATATTACTCTGCTCTCTGCCCCATCATGGGTCTATTAAGTATCATTCATCTATTACCCACACCAGTATCTCATTATAAGGATGGACCTAGGATTTATTTGATAAATTAAATTATTTGCTATATTCTCAAATTTGCCTCACAAAATTTTTAGTTAGATTTTTTTTTAATTAAAAAACCTTTTGTCCATGTATGCCAGTGCTTCCCCACCCTTCCCTCCTGGCAGTTCTTCCAGGTCCTCCCTCAGGGTCCCACTGCCCCATCCCTCATCCATTTCCCAAGAATGGCAAGGAGTCCCAAGGTGAGTCAGTTCAGTCTGGCATATTGTTGAAATAGGTCCAAGTCCCTCATCCCAGTATTAAGGCTGGGTTAGGTGTTATTCTGTGGGGAATACGCTCCAAGAAGTCAGTTCATGCATCGGAAACATAGTCTGGTCCTACTGCAAGAGGCTCCACAAACTACCCATTCCTTTTGACAGTCATTTACCTTTGGAGGGCTTAGTTCCTTTCCCTGAAGTTTCCTAGGCAGTTGCTTCTGATTCAGTGGCTCTGAATAGCTCAGGTCAGCCATCTCTTATACTTTAGTCCATTAGATTTAGAACATGTTTGTCAAGAGCCATGAAAAAATCTAATAATATTAGGGTTTTAGTTGCAAATGAAATATAATTATTGATTCTTTTATTTAAATTATCATTGTCATTTTATCCATTAACAAAGCTATATCCCTTATATTAAAACTTTTTCAATAGTTTGGATTAAAATAAAATTTAATAATTTTCTTAATGAACTAAAGTCTTGTAGAGCCCCAGCTCTCAGTATTCCCAACTAGATATAAGTTTTACAACATATGAATTTTGGGGACATATTCAAACCATAGCAGCAATGAAACAATTAATTTCCACTGAGCATCAGATGCATGACTTGAGATTAAGAAGTTAGAAGTTTATAGTTTCACAACCTAAAAGAAATGATACACATTAATATTTTATGTTTTCCAAACTTTTTGAAGCTGAATTTCCATAGATACAACTGTCATAAACTTCCCATACAAAGACTTCACTAAATTAGTCTTCCTGCATTTCTTTCCAGCAAGAAATTTCAATACTGGGCACTCTTCCGTCTTCCTGCAAATAATTTATAAGTATTTTTTAATCCTCAAACAAGCTTAGAGAATGATAAAATGCCAAGCTTACAACTTCACACTAAGAACAACAAAAATTAAAAAGAAGCCTGTGGCCATCTATCTGATTACTCCATCTGTACTGTGCATGGCCTCCTGCAATTCCTGAAACATTGTGGCACATTTTCCTTCATAAGAAACAACCTCTAATAGTTTCCACATTCCAAAGACAATGAGGGCAACAAGCCAGTATTCCAGACACAAGATCTGTGACATGAAAGAATGTATGAAATCACCACTGTTGCTGGTAAGCACTCATTAAGTGTCGAAAGCAGTTGAATTTAATTTTCAGGTAGTTCTTTTCTTCTTAGTGTCATTTTATTTATTCCACATTGTGGAACAAAAGTTTTAAAAATCCATTTTAGAGTCATAATTTTTACAATATTAAAACCTCTAAAAAAACATAAAAAATAACAAACTATAGATTTTTAAGCTGTCCCACAGTCTCTTTTGAACTGATATTTTATGCTAAGATTATTAAACATAAGTTGGACATGCTCAGGTAAAAGTGATTTTATAATAAAACAAGAAATTTAATTTGTGATTTTTCTTTTAGGAAAAACTTTTTTTCGAGTCAGAAAGATAGAGAGGGCATAGTCTGTTGAGGATTTAAAATATAGCCTAGCATTTCAGCTCACCTCTTCCAGATCCTAGCCTTGTAGATTCAAATTTAGCTCTACCACTCACTGACAGTGATTAGAACATGGGAGCAGAAATTCAATCCAGTTCATATGTCATGAGGATTAAGTGATATGAGTCACTCTGAGCAGCTCTTGAAATAGCAAGAAAGGTTTTGTTGTTGTTTTCCCTTAACTGCTCTGGATGTCTACATTTCTGCCTCCTTTTGGATCACTAAGCTGATTTTCTAAACTTTGTTTAGATATTTGTATGTATACATATATATATATATATAAATATATGTGCTTTTGGTTGTATTTGTATTTATGTGTATATGTTTATGTGTGTTGATTTATTCTTATTTGTGTGCATGTGTGTATATAGTTGTATGTGTATATATATGTTTTCTGTGTGTATTTTTGTATATATATATTTGAGTGTGTTTTCAGATTCCCCTTTGATCCATCCTAATATCTTACATGATAGCATCTTAAACTGAATTAAGAAATACTTAACACGAATTGATTGTATTTTGTATAAAAATTATATATCTAACTTTTTAATGCTTATAAATTTTGAGACAGTTTTAGTATAATTTGTATGGGTGAACTTTTTGCACATTTTTATTATGAATAAAGTCATATTTTTTATCCATGTATACCCTTGTTCAAACTTCCTTCCCCCTCCTGCCCTTCTAGTCACTCTCTCTTCTCTACATCTCTTATCTCCTCCCCAGCAAGGGCAGGAGGTCCCAAGGTCCCAATATAGCTTAGTTCAGCATCCACTCCTCACAGATCCACATTTCTCATCCCATCATCAAGACTGGGTCAGGTGTTCCTCTGGAGGGAATGGGATCCAAGGTGCCAGTCCAAGGTTATTTCAGATCCCAAGCTGGTCAGTGTCTGTGGTTTACAGCTTGGACATGCTTTGCTTTTTGCTTTTTTGTTTAGAGTCCACTAATGAGTGAGTACATCCCCGCTTATCTTTCTGGGCTTGTGAAACCTTGCCCAGAAGGGTATTCTCCAAAGCCATCCATTTGCCTGCAACTTTTAGGTTATCATTTTTTCTTGCTGCTGAGTAGTACTCCATTGTGCAAATCTTACGCCATTGTCATATATTATTTGCTTTTTTTAGACCTTACTGTATGATCAGGAGAGACTACTGGCACAGTAATCCTCCCATAGCATAGCTACAAGCATACTGTGCACTTGCTCAGAGTAGCAACAAATCCCACCATCTGTCTCATAACCTTGGGGAAATATTCAGGAACCTCTTGTGTCTCTAGCTTTCTGCATTTGTGATACCTTGCTCAGGAGGATATTCTCCAAATCCATCTGGTTTTAAATTTAGTTTTGTTTTTCAGTATATCGAGACCAAAGTTTTGCCTCCTTTTACTCATCCCTGTCTCCTTTTCATGTCCCTTTTCCTCCACCTAATTCACTCCTCCTTTATTTTCATTCAGAAAGGAGCAGACCTTCCAGGGATATCGACTGCATACAGCATAACAAAATACAATAATATTAAGCACAATCCCTTATATCAAGGCTAAATGAGGCAACCCAGTATGAGTAAAAGGTCCGAAAAGCAGTCAAAAGTGTGATAATACAGACATCCAATATACTCTGTTCACATTTTTCTCTTGCAAAGCTTTTGATAAAATGACACTCAAAATATGGTCAGCACTAATTTCATCACCTTCTTTTTATGCATGAAAATTCATATCCTTCCCTATTTCAAGCTTCGCGCCTGAACTCTAGTCAACTTATGTACTCCTTCCACAATTTGAGAGCTTGAAAATGCTTTACAATTTTAATCATATACAAATAACCTTATGAGGTTTACTTGCCCATTGAACACAAAATACTGGTAATGCAGCCAAGTTGTCACATATATAAATCATTTGTCACTAACCAATATTACATGCTATATAGTGGCTACAGTTTGTCCAGCCATTCATTAGCTAAAATACATGTTTGGTCCCCATTTGAGGTTATTTTTAATAAAGTTTCTATGAATACTTGTATCCGAGTATTTGTGTCAGTGTTTGATGCAATATAATCTGTTAAATAGAATCTTTCTCCAGAGAATTTTTTTCCATCTCTGTAAAATCCAATTTAGGATATTTATTTAAATATATATTTGACATCTCTTTCTGTTCATCTCATGTATGTCCCTTCTCCAATACATGATCTTACGATTATTACACTGTATACAGAGTGGGCAGCGTGATTTCTCTCACACTATTTTATTTTTAAAGTGGTTTAGCTTTTACTAATTTTTGTTTTCCTACATATATTTTGCAATAAATTATGCATTCCCATACAAAAGCAAGTAACTGGTATGTTTTATGGATGCTATAAATCTACAGTTAGATTCTTAGATTCTAGATATATCTCACTGGAAGACCATAGTTTAGTGTAGACTGTGTCCTCAGCATCAGAAAAAGAAAAAACAATGGGGAGAAAAGAAGAAATAGAAGAGGAGGGGGGAATAAGAATAAAAAGGAGATAAGAGAAAAAAAGAAGGAGAAGGAAGAGAGAAGCAGGAGAGGAGGAGGAAGAAGAAGAAGGAGAAGGAGAGGAAGAAGAAGAAGAAGAAGAAGAAGAAGAAGAAGAAGAAGAAGAAGAAGAAGAAGAAAGTAGAAAGTAAACAATTTGCACTGGAGGGCATTTTCTCTTTATTTAATTAGTGCACTAAAATGTTGAAGATATTTTTGTGCTTGTCTTGAATCTTATGGCATTGCTGAACTTATTGATGAGTTCCACATTTAGTGGTTGGGTTTGTTTTTCTGTGTATCTGTTGGGATTTTGTGTTATCTTATTTCAAACTGTTTTAGTTATGTATTTAATTTTGTTTATTTAAGACAAGGTTTAACCATGTAATACTTTTGCTTGTTCCAGTGTGATACAATGTTGCTATGTCTTTTTTTATATTTGTTTTCCACTATTTATTATTATTATTATTATTATTATTATTATTATTGCCTAATTGCAAATGGAAGAAAACTTTCTATCTCTTTTTTCACAAAAGGATTACTTGCTGCATTTCAGGGAAACATATCCAATTTTAGGCATAAACATTCCTTATCAATCAATTCTCTATTACAGAGAAATGTCTTGTTCGCTTGTTTGTTTGTTTGTGATGGATTACACACATGCACTACTATTTTATAAATTCAAAGTAGTTTTCATTCAGTACAGTAATGCTCTGAGGGGTTTTATTATGAGTGAGAATTTTGGGTGTACTTCAAGCTCTTTTCTGAATCAGTGTCATGGTAATATGACATAAAAGTTACTCTATTTCAAGCATTGTATCAGTTTATTTATGTAAATGCATAGATAAATCCCACTAGCTCATACTATTTTTTTATGCTTTGGATTTTATTTGTAATCATTTGTCCGAGAATTTTGCCTGATTTTATGGAAGATATTTATCTGCATTTTTTCCCTCAACCTTTGGTACTATCTTTCCCTGGCATGGTGTCAAAATAAAACTTGCTTAATAGGCTGAGGAACATTCATATTTCTGAAAAACACTGTAATTAATTCTTTAAATGTGTGGAATTATTCACTGGGGAGGTTACTTTTATCTGAATATTTTAATCAAAAGCTTCTCAACCAGAAATGTAAATATACTATTTCTTTTTAGTTGAATTTTAAGTTTGTGGTGTTTGAAGAAACTGCCTATTTTTAAATTTTTGATTTTAAGCATAAAGTCTATACTAAAATCCTACTTTAGTCATAGAATAGCTCAGATTTTATCCCTATTTTAACTTAATGTGTGAGTGATGCTAACATTTATCATTTGAATTATTTTTTTAGAAATGTTTGCTTTTATTTTTCTTGTGTTCTGCTTTCCTCCTTTATTTTCTTTGCTTTGTACGTATTCTGCTTTTTCTTTGATATGTCTTATGATTAGTTTACTAACTTGAAATTTTATTCTGAATTTCAACATATCCTACTATAAGTCACATTTCTTTTTCTTGAATAGCGTCATAGGATAAAGTTTCTACTCTCTTAGTTTTAGTTCATTTGTATCTTTGTAGTTTACATGACTTTCATGTTCACATTTTACAGTTGGCTTGTGTTTTCTGATCCAAATGCTAATTTTTAAGTTTCAATTGCTGTATTTAGGTAATTTGCAGTTATTACTAGCAGTCAATTTTCAGTTTATGATTATATTTCTGTTAATTTTCTCTCATGGTCTTTACACTAAGACATGGGCTTTCAGAAGGGTATATCTGGAATCTCGAAGAGAAAAAAAAGGCAAATTATCATTCACAATTTATAAAAAAATATAGACTTGCATAAGTCCAAATGCTTCTATTTCTAAATAAAGTTTCCCTCTCCTTGCTATTTTAAACTATCCTAAAGTGCTTAAGATTTAATCACAATTTATTTGCAGTACTTTTTGTTTAATTTTGTTTGATTGCCTTACGTGACTGATACCTGTGCTTTATCTACACTGGGAGGTATTGAAACATCTTATTTCAGATGTGATTCATTCCTGTGCTCCTCTGAAAAATAATTGCCTTCAAGATCATATGATATTATAATAAACAAGTTTCTTAGCATGCCCATGCTTCTTGTTTGTGGAATGGAGACACACCTACTTTGCAGGAATGCCTTCATAGTTAAGTGAGATAATGCTCGCTCGCCTTGGTCATATGTCAAGAAGTCATGAAATGAAAGCTGTTTTATCACAGTGAGCTACCTGTGCTCTTTGAGCAGAAAATAAACAATAATTTAAAAATAAACAATAAACTTCTTGGAAATGTATGGATCAATCTAAATAAATGGAAAACAAGCTCATTCTTATTTGTGCCAGCACACAATGACCATACATAAGGCATGCCTTGTTTTAGAAATGAAGCAAGTTGCATAACTGCTTAAATGACTTTCCCACCTGTAAAATTTGATTGATACTCACAAGCAAGACATATTTACTAATTTGGAAGATGAATATGTGTCACAAAGCATGAGAAAAAAGAAATTAAAAAGACCAAGTTGAACAGATGACTGACAGAGGCCACACCTTTATGTTTGGTTCACTTGGAAGGAAAATTTATTTTAATTTGGTGATAGTCTTGCATAATACAAATTATCTCTTACAGTTTATAAAAAATGGCCTTGTGTAAGTTCAAATGATGTTTGTATTTCTAAATAAATAAGCCAAGGATAATTCCAGAGCATTATAATTAAAGTTAGAATCATAAAACTAATTTGAAGTTAATGATCCCACAAAATACCCCCAAATTAGACCTTTATCTATATTAGACAAACAACAACACAAATGAGCTCAAGGGTTTAACAGCACCGGCCATTATGTCATGTTGTGTTGTTCAGAAGCAGGCCTGGGGCAGCTATGGTCATGTGCAAAGGGGAAGAAAGAAAGCAGACGGGATGGGGAAGTGAAGATGGTGCCAGTCAGTGGTTCTCATCTGTGAATAGACGTGATTCTTGTGCAGAGAAGGGCTCAGGCTCAATCAGGTCCCAAAGGGGTTACTGAAGCATGAAGTGCATCACAGACATGGTGTCTTCCCTCTGGATGGTCTTGGCTTCCAACCAGTGGTCATTAGATTTGGACTGTCATAACATATATTAGTCTTTAAGTCGATGTGTTCCAGGCAGAGTTTCTTAGTGTTCTGAGGTCTGATGGCTTGGGCACTGCAGCATGGCTGAGTACTGCTAGAAGCATCTTTTATTCATTCATGATGGATTTGGTTTGCATATTTCTCTTGTTTCATTTTTTAAATTTTTCATTAACTTCACACATTGTATTTGGAACTATTTTTTGATTGTTGTCCATTTGTATGTCCTTTACCACTGTCAATTTTTTGTGATACTTACACTCAGTGCATGATCCTCATGAGATAGCAAACAACAGGTTAAGAAGCTGAAATGTAGAATTGGAAGGAGGTAACTGGTCCTGCTTGAAACCAAAAATATCCCATCCCTTATTAAGAATGTGTTGCTTGCTGTAAGGAAATAGAAGCTTAAAGAATACTATAAATAAAGTATGTACTTCCTTCCCAAGAGAGCTTATTGTGCTCCTTCTTGATCTATAGCAATGATGAGTATTTGAAAAGTTGTGAAAAATGTTAAATTTTTATATTTAAGAAAAAGTACTAGTGTATAACCCTATATGTCTTCATAGAGTTCCAAAGGCTTTAGTTCTTTAGTGAGAATCACAGTTGAGCCAGTTGAGTTGCCAGTACTGCTTTAAAGCACTTGACCTTAATTTGGTCTTCATCAAGTTAGCCCTAGAACAGTGACCAAAGCCTAGAGGAATCAAGAAAGTCAGCTAAGTAGCGTGACATAAATCTGTGTTACCAAAGCACTAGAGAGAGTATAGATGAGAGAAAGGAGACACTGCATACAGTGAGAAGCCCAGCAAACTCAGCTCTGAAGTAACACACAGGTTGTCCAGGAGGACCTAAGAACAATGAAGAAAAGGGGGTTGAAGTCTCAGTTCCTGCAGTAGGTTTACTAGCACTCCCCACATCCTGCCCACACATAATGGTGACAGTCTTACTCTCCTAACATAGATGACTTCAGTACTTAACAGCCCTGCTAGTGATACCCTAAGGAAGCACAATGACTAGGTTTTATGGATTGATTACCTTTGGAGATGCTGCTCTCATCATCTCCTGGCTCTTTGATATGTAACAACAGTAAAGTCTATTGATGTCCTATGGATCATTTGTCTTTCTACTGCTGTTGTCCCCACACTCCAAAGTCTTGTCACATTCTGTGAATAGGTTCTACTCAAGGAAAACTCAAATGACAAATCAGGGGGCGGGGAGGGAGTAGCAAGAGACATTCCTGAGGAGTAGACATTTAGTGAGGTGTGAATTGGCCATTGGTTGTAGACCTTTAAAGATAACATTTTGTCCTTGTCCCAAATAAATAGGTATAATAGGTTTTTATTTTATGTAATACTTATATAATAAGTAAAAGTTTTGTTTTAAGATAATATAAACATGTAGCATTTACATGTTAAAATAACATAAAATAACCTTGATAAATTACCTTTGAGCATTATCTTTCAGCTTGAAAAAGGGAAATAGAATTATATCATATTGCCAGTGAAGCGACATTTAACTGTCATTGGTATAATATATAAAACTTTTTTTATAAGCAGGCCACAACTTATAACCCTAGCTTTCTTATAAGCTAGGGTTTAATCCAAAAGGTATTTCTTTTCACAGGACATTCATCCTGGCTATTTTCACTGTCTCTGCCCCCTTATCTCAATTTCTTCTTTTCCGGATCCTTTTGCTTTAGGTAAGAAGTGTGCCAGTCTCACTGTGATGCCTCATGAAAGAAAGGCCCCACATATCTATCCAAATGCTACTTCAGCTTCTCAGAACCTGGAACTCAGCCTGTTAAATGACTTCTGTGAGAAGTAGAGGGACTCTTTCCCATCCTGACCTCATTTCTAAGGGTTATTTAAGAGGCTCTTGTCTAAGTAGGAAGCAGTGTATCATAGAACAGGATGGCAAGTGCTGATCACACACTGATACCCACGAAACTTGGGCAGGGAAAGTGCAAACCTGGGAAATATTACAGGCACTTGGGCAAGAAAACAAGCTGAGGTGTCCATTGAATCTTCAGTGATTCAGAACCCAAGAGTAGATGCTCTTTTACTGCTGTGAAATGTAATGACAGGCAGGGCTTCAGATAACCATCCTCAAATCCGGGTGCTTATCTTCACCAATCTGCCAGCTGAGAATCCTTTTAATTAAAAAATAGAACCTGAATTCATGATGATTCTGGCCTCCTGGACAATATAGAGAAGTTCCTGTATTTAGAAAGGAATATTTATTAAGAGAAGAATTTATTTCCTCCCCACCCCTCTTCTCTCCAGGGTGAACTCAGACCAGGAACACAAATACAGAGCAACATTTACCAAACAACACAGGTTAAATAAGCAGAAATGGAGAAAGGTGTACATTATTATTCCTGACTGCTTCCTTTTTTGAACAGGACAGTTTTTCCACTTTCTATTTTTATGTAATCTACTCAATTGTCTCATCAATTCCCTTTAAAAATCAGTTTGCAGTAACTTTGGGCAGTTCTTCAGATGTTTGATATATAGAAAATAGTCTCATATAGTGAGAAGCACAGGCTCCAGAAAAAATGTTAGTAGATGGGAAACTGAGCTGAAAAACTTCTAGTCAATATCTGAGCACAAACCCGCTGTTTTTCTCATAATGGTATCAGTTCCAATCCACTCCTTTGTTCTTTTCACTTGGCCCTTTGCTCATTAAAGAATAATGACGTCATTAACTGAGTCTTTATATTCTTCTAAATATCTTTGTAAGGACTTTGAGGAAACTTTGACAATAAAATTCTATGAAAGTATAAATTTTCTGTTACCTTAATTTTCTCAAAAGATGAATTTATAAAAGAAGAGCTCCAAGGCGCAGTCCTGTGAAGGGGACACTGATATGGAGGCCCAGTTCTTCAGTCTTGGCACTTTTAGGTTAGTCCTGTTTAAAGGATATTTTAAACACATCTTATGATGGGGAATTTGGTTCCCTGTCTCTGACCTCTGTTCTGCTTTATTCGAACTGACTGTCTACACAGCAATCCAAAAGCTCCTCAACTTCAGTGTAAAGTCAAGTTGTGACAGTCTCTGCTTACACCTTCTCATAAGATAAAATGCAAATTTCTCAGGTTTCATAGGCTTGGAGCATCCGGCCCTTTGAGTTCATCTGGTCAACTGTATCTTTCCTCATCCGAACTGAGTGGCCACTGATGTACAGGTTAGAGCCAGTACAGTCCTGAACAACCAGGAGTCTCTTGTGAGCAGCACTGCCTACTAAAGGTCTTGAAGGTAAGATTAACAACAGAAGTTAAAAGGCTTACTGTCAGATTCTCTTTTGCAATACAATATAAAATAAATAAAATTACTAGTTTTCAACCAATATAATCTGGTGATAAGCTATTGTGGTTTCAAACATATTTAATAAAACCTGAAATACTCAAGAGATTATATACACAGTCAAGATTTAGGCAGACAGCTTAGGAATTTCTTGATCCTTGAGTACAAGGATAAACAGCTGGGATTCAATAACATACATCTTTAATCCCTGCACATGGAAAGCCAGGAGTGGTGACCTATACCCCTTAATCCCATAACTCCAGAGTCAGAACTTCCCTATTTCTGTGAATTCAAGTCTAGCTAAAAAATAGTAGTTCACACCTTTAATTCTTTGTTTTTTAAAAAAACTTATTTATTTTTATTCATTTATAAAATAAAGACTTTTTTTCTCCCTTGTATCCCCTTGTTCTCCCTCCCATCCCCCTCCCAATCCCTCCTGGTCAACCTTCAGCCTCCCTCCTCCCCATGCCCCATTCCCTCCCCCAAAAGAGCAAGAAGTTCCATGGTGGATCAGCACAGCATCCACTCCAGGCAGGTCTGATTTTTTCACTCTAATGTCAAGACTGGGTTAGGTGTTCCTCTGGGGAGAATGAGCTCTGAAGTGCCAGTTCATGCACAGAAACACAATCGGATTCTCCCCTCTAGCTCCACATATTGCCCATGTCAGTGGACAGCTGCCTATCCTTGGATGGCCTAGTTCCTTTTCTTGAAGATTCCCTAGTGAATGGTCTTAATTCAGTGAGCTCCCCAGAGCTCCAGCCAGCCATCACTGTGGGAATTTTCCTCAAAACCCTTATCCTCTTGCTCATATAGAGTCTCCTCTCCTGCTCTCAGCTGAACCAGGAGCTCAGCCCAGTGCTCAGCCATGTATCTCTGCCTCTATTTCTATTGTTGGGTGTAAGTTCTGTGATGACACTTAGGGTGGTTATTCATTTGATTATAGGGGAAGTCCTGTCTAGGCAACACCTTCACTATTGGGTGGAGACCTAGCCAGGGACATCCTGTGAGTTCTTGTAGGTTACTCTAGCACCCAGTCTGTTTCCAACACCACGTTGGCTTCCTATTAAGATCTCCGTCTTGAGAGATCCCACAGACAGACACAAAGGAAATAAGTTGAAATACTGCTCTGAGAAAAGGTGTAAAAGGTGTGGTTCCCTGAGATGAAGCTCAGCTTTGGCAGAACACAGTCTGCCCAGACCATGGGTGGCATCATAACAGCACAACAGCATGGGAACAGCCAACCCTCTCAACACACAGCTAATTAAGAGCCCTCAGACCAAAAACCCACTAAGAACTGACCAAGAACTAACGAGAGTGAACTGAGGAAAAAATGGGCAGACACCAGCGCAAAAATATATACAATAATAAAAACATCAACAAGACATCAGCAGAAAAAGCAAGTGGTTCTACTGCTTCAAGACCTGAACTTAACAATGAAGAAGAAACAGAAGGAAATGACCACAAAAAAGCTTTATGAAATTAATAGAAGCTTTAAAAAGGATATTAAATACTCCCTTAAAGAAACAGAAGAAAACACAAACAGAAAATTAAAAGAGATGAACAAATTCCTGAAATAAAATAAAGAAAACCAAGAAAAAAAAAACAGGTGAAAAAAACTTTCTAGGAATTAAAAAATAAAATAGAAACAATAAAGAGGGCAGAAACAGAGACAAAGCTGGAAATAGAAAACCTGAAAAAAATACCTCGAACAACAGATTTAAGCATAACTAACAGAATCTAAGAGACAGAAGAGAAAATCTCTGGAATGGAAGACTCAATAGTGATAAAAAACATATATATCAGTTAAAGAAAACACTAAAACCAATAAAGTCATAACACAAAATGTCCACAATATCTGAGAGAGCATGAAAAGATCAAACCTGAGAATAATTGGAATCAAAGAAGAAGAAGAACACAAGCTCAAAGGCACAGAAAATATATTCAACAAAATCATAGAAGAAAACTTCCCCAACCTAAAGAAGAAAATACGTATAAAGATACAGGAAGCCTATAGAATATCAAATAGTCTACATCCATGAAATAAAGTCGGCTGTCCATATAATAATCAGGCCACTAAACCTACAGAACAAAGAAAATTTACTAAGCACTTCAAAGGAAAAAAGGCCAAATCACCTATAAAGGCAGACCCACCAGAATAACACTTGACTAAACAATGGAAACAATGAACATAAGAAGGTACTGGTCAGACATTATACAGACACTAAAAGTGCATGGATGCCAATCTAGACTACTGTGCCCAACAAAACTATCAATCAACATAGATGGAGTAAACAAGATATTTCATGACAAAAACAGATTTCAACAATCCCTAAGCACCAATTCGGCTCTACAAAAAGTTCTAGAGGGAAATCTCCAACCTAAGGAGATCAGAGACACCCAAGTAACCACAAACAATTAATAAGTCCACAAAAGAACCCCCCAAAAAGGAAATACAAGCTACTACCAAAAATGACAGGAAATATCAATCATTGGTCATTAATATCCCTTAATACCAATGGACTCAATTCACCTATGAAAAGACACACCCTAGCACTATGGTTACTAAAACAGAAGCCATCCTTCCGTTACAAACAAGAAACATACCTCAGCTTCAAAGACAAACACAGGCTCAGAGTAAAGGGTTGAGGAAAAACGTTCCAATCAAATGGGCCTAGAAAACAAGCTGGTGTAGCCATTCTAATTTCTAACAAAGTAGACTTTAAAATAAAATCAATAAAAAGAGACCAGGATGGACACTGCTTATTTATATCAGAAAAAATCCACGAAGATGAAATTTCAAACCTAAATATCTATGCCCCTAATGCAAAGACATCTACATATGTAAAAGAAACACTGATAAAGCTTAAACCTCATATCCAACCTGAAATACTAATAGTGAGAGACACAGGTGACCACTTCTTAAATATAACACCAGTAGTACAGACACTAAGAGCAACAATCAGTTAGTGGAACCTTTTGAAATTGAGAAGCTTCTGTAAAGTCAAGGACACAGTCAATAAGACAAAATGACAGCCTACAGAATGGGAAAATATTTTTGCCAATCCTACAACTGACAGAGGACTGATCTCTAAAATATATAGAACACTCAAGAAGCAAGATCTCAAACCCTAAATAACCCACAAAATTCTACTAGTGAACTTCTACAGCTGATAAACTCCTTCAGCAGTGTAGCATGATACAAGATTAATTGAAAAAAATATCAGTATCTCTCCTATACACTAAAGACAAACAGGCTGAAACAAAAAATAAGGGAAACATCACCCTTTATATTAGCTGCAAATAGCATTAAATACCCTGGAGTAACTATAACCAAAGAAGTAACAGATCTATTTGACAAAAAATTTAAATCACTGAAGAAAGAAATTGAAGAGGATATCTGAAAATGGAAAGATCTTCCATGTTCCTGAATAGGTAGGATCAATATAGTAAAAATGGCAATTCTACCAAAAGCAATCTACAGATTCAATGCACTGCACATCAAAATTTCAACACAATATTTTACAGACCTTGAAAGAATAATACTTACCTTCATTTGGAATAACAGGAAAGCCAAGATTGCCAAAACAATTTTGCTCAACAAAAGAATCTCAGGAGGCATCGCCATCCTCGACTTCAAGTTATATTACAGAGCTACAGTAATAAAAACAGGCTGGTACTGGCATAAAAACAGACTTGTGGATCAATGGAATCAAATTGAAGATCCTGACAAGAACGCAAAAACCTATGAACACCTGATCTTTGACAAAGAGGCCCAAAATATTCAAAGGAAAAAAGAAAGTATCTTTAACAAATGGTGTTGGCATAGCCATTGGTAGTGTGTAGAAAAATGAAAATTGATCCGAGCCTGTCACCTTGCATAAAACTCAAATCCAAGTGGATCAAAGACCTCAACATAAACCCAGACACACTGAACTTGGTAGAAAAGATAGTGGGAAATACCCTCCAATGCATTGGCACAGGTGACCACTTCCTAAATATAACACCAGTGGTACAGGTACTAAGAACAACAATCAATAAGTGGTTCCTCCTGAAACTGAGAACCCAAGGACATAATCAATAGGACAAAAACAACCCTACAGAATGGGAAAAGATTTTTGCCAACCCTACAAGTGACAGAGGACTGATCTCTAAAATATATAGAGAACTCAAGAATCTAAAGCCCAAAATCTTAAATATCCCAATCAAAAATGAGGTTCAGAACTAAAAAGGGAATTATCAGCAGAAGAATTATGAATGGCTGAGAGGCAAATGAAAAAGTAAGTGTTCAACATCTTTAGTCATTAGAGAAATACAAATCAAAATAACTTTGAGATAACACCTTACACCTGCCAGATTGGTTAAGATAAAAGACACAGCCTATGTTAGAGAGATTGCAGAGCAAGGGGAACACACCTCCATTGTTGGTGGGAAGGTAACCTTATTCAGCCACCTTGGAAGGCAGTATGGTGGTTTGTAAGAAAACTGGGAATCCATATCCCCAAGGATCCAGCAATACCACTTTCTGGGCATATACTCTAAAGATGCACATTCGCACTCCAAAGGCATTAGCTCAACTATGTTCATAGCAGCATTATTTGTAATAGCAAGAACCTAGAAACAACCTAGATGGCCCTCAGTTGAATATGGATTAGCAAACTGTGGTACATCTACACAATGAAGTACTACTGAGCAGTAAGAAAAAAATGATATCCTAAAGTTTGCAGGCAAATGGATATATTTGGAGAATATCCTCCTGAGCAAGGTATCTCAAAGCCAGAAAGATAAGCAGGGGATGTATTCACTCATTAGTGGACTCCAAACAAAAAAGCAAAAAGCAAAGCATGTCCAAGCTGTAAAGCACAACCACTGAACAGCTTGGGATCTGAAACATCTTGGCTCCTACTCCCTCCAGAGGAACACCTGATCCAGTATTGATGATTGGATGAGCAAAGTGGATCTGCCAGGAGTGGATGCTGAACTAAGCCATTTTGGGACCTTGGAACCTCCTGCCCTTACTGGGGGAGGAGATAATGAGATGTGGAGAAAAGAGAGTGACTGAAAAGGGTGGTAGGGGGAAGGGAGATTGAACAAGGATATACATGGTTAAAAACTATGACATTAATCACAATTAAAAATTTAATTAAAAAAAGAAAAAAAGAAAAGCTAATTTATAAATTACCTTAATCAAGTACTTTAAAGTTACAATAGGGGATGTTCTCATTTTTGCTGATTATCACATTGTTTGTGTGTGTGTGTGTGTGTGTGTGTGTGTGTGTGTGTGTGTGTGTGTGTGTGGTGTTGTATATGTTTACCTGTTTGTTCAGGTGCATTCTCATGTGCATGCACAATTATTGGGAATTACTGGGAAGCCAGAGGCCAGTGTTGAGTATCTTCCTTAATTACTCTTTAACTTACTTTTTGAGAGTCTCACTTGAACCTGGATCTCACTTGCTTGGAAAGACTAGTAGGGCAGTGACCTGCAGGGACACCCCTGATTCTTCCTTCCTGGTGCTAGGGTTACAGGAATGACATCATGATTTTTGCATAAGCCCTGGATAGCTGAACCCAGTTCCCCCATGCTTATTTGTCAAACTTTTGACTACTGTAGCCCTCTCTACACGCCTGTTGAATTTTCTAGTGGCCATTCCCTTTTTCCTCTTTATCTGGAGAGTTATTATGTCAAATGATTTCTGACCATGCAAAATGCCTTTTTATAGATGCCCTGTTTTTTATCCATCTCTATCTTTTTCTTCTCACTCCCTCATTTCCTCTCCTTTTTCTCTTTCTCTCTCTCTCTCTTTCTTTCTCTTTCCCCCTCTCTCTTCCTCTCTTCCCTCTTTTTTCCCTTCAGGTCAGGGTTTCTCTGTATATCCCCAGCTGTCTTGGGACTTGCTTTGTAGACCAGGCTTGCCGCAAGCTCAAAGGTCCATCTACCTCTACATCCCAAGTGCTAGGATTAAAGACATGTACCACCATGCCTGACTGTATCTTAAATTTTCTTTTAATTTTGGCTAGAGATTATTAACTGATTCATTTTAGAATTCTAGATGGTCTTTGTGGATTCATATGAATGAAACGTGGGCACTTGGAATCTCTTCTCCATAGAGTGAGAGCTTGGTAATTATTAAACCAAGCTTTATTAATTATTTAGGTCAAATCCTTTTAGCTAGTATTGTTAAGACATAGGAGGTAATAGAAAACACTTTTGAACAGGCTTCCAGGTATTCATAAATCCCTGGACAGGCAAACAACCAGAGGACACAAGGTTCTCTGTAAAGGAGAAAGCCCTCCTGAGGTTCTTGTAGACATAGATAAGTCTAAAAAGAAGAACAACTGTCAGATCATAATGTCTGTAGCAGTTTGGTCTAACCTCAGCACTGTAAGGAATATCTGCCTTATGTGTAATGTTTGGTATAGCCTCAGCAGTGTAAGGAGACTTTTAAATGATTTTTTTTTTTTTTGGTTTCCTGCTATTACTCATTTTCTGTATCGAAACATTAGCTGATGCATATTCATGAACATTTAGAATGTAGTTTTGCATTTTCTTCTTTATTACTATAAAATGATAGCTATAAAATCATTAAAGATCCTTTTTAATACAAAAAAGAAATAAAACATATGCAGTAAGGACAGATTATAAAAATAATCTCCAAATATTTTAGAGTGTGCTTAAAAATATACAAAGGTTTAAGAGAGAAAAGAAAAGAGAAAAAATAATAGAAAAATACTTCAAAGAGAAATAGAGTAAAATATAATATTAATAAGTCACATAAAAATGAAAAATACAAAGAATGCCAGGATTTATTTGCTTGTCTATAAGTTTTTTGACTGAAAAAATGAAGTAATTAAAGCTTCTGAAAGACATTTGAATGAAAATGTTCCTGGTTTAATCTAACCTATATGTTTTGTAAATGAGTTGACTTTATAATTAAAATAAAAAGATATGCTACTTTGGAGAAGAGGTTTTTTTTTTTATTTCCACAGAAAATGAGAAGCTATGGATTTATTCCTGGTTAAAGAAGGTAAAATTTGATCAAAGAAGACCCTCTAAAAAATCTCCAATGGAAATGGTTGGCCCAAATCATTCAGCATTTCAGAACATCTCTGTTTCACTTTCCTCTGAGTTCTGAATCCAAAACTACTTCAAGAAGACTAAATGAGATGACCCAGCCTTAGATACTACTTCACTAAAGACTTGTCCATAATCCTAAATTTTTCTTTGGATCCCCATGAGATTGCCAGTGCCCCCATATAGCAGGAAGTAGCCTAGAAAACTATGCCCACATTCCCAAAAAATGAATCATGGAAGTGTTTGATTACAGTGTTAGTTATAAGTTGTTATAAATAATGGGGGGAAAATGATATTAGATTTGGGGTTCTTTTTTACAAAGAAAAAATGGAGGAAATGTAGTGGGATTATATTGATACATTGTAAATATTTGTCCCTTTTACTGGTTCAAAAACAGGCTGATTGGCCAGAGGCCTACTGGAAGTGTGGGCAGGGCTACCAGACTAAGAAAACTCTGAAACAGGAAGACCAGAGCAGAGATGCCAGGAGACACAGAGGAAAGAAGTTGAAATGCTGCTGAGAAAAAGGTACCAAGCTACATGGCTGAACAAAATAAGAATCATGGGCTAGTTTAAAAATTGAGAGCTATCAATTTATATGCCTGAGCCCTAGGTCAATCAGCATAAAATTAATGTAAGCATCTGTGTGACCTGTGGAACTGTGAGTCTGAACCTTGAGGCAAAAAGTCCAGGCCAAAAACTTAATACAACAGGAGATTTATTGAAGCCAACAAATTATCTGCAAAGTGATCACTTATAAGCTCACACTACCAAGGTGAAGACCTTCACATAGAGAGGATTTTTGCCTTGAGTTTACTTATTCTCCTTAATAAAGAGTGCATTATTAAAGTAACTTTCATAGTTGTTGACATAGCTAATCTAAAGCACTATTGTTTATTAAAATAAAAACATGAGAAATGTAATATTTTATTTTTTTCTGATTGCCTGACACCAATATGTTGTAGAACGTTCCCCCCCCCGGACCATTTTGGGTGTGGGAGGTTTGTGCCCGGAGTTTGTAACCTGGCTCACGTGTGGCATCGGTTTGGAGCCTGGTCTGTGCGCAGGCAGCTTTTGTCCCCCAAAGAAAGGAAATCACACGCTTATATCTTTTACACTGTTACACTGTTTTGCCCATATCTTAAGCACATTACTAGCTAGCTCTTTCATCTTAATTCAACCCTCTACATGTCTGTTCCTCTTGGGGGTCCAATGGAGAGTGACTAACTCCACCCTTTCCTACCTGCCTGGCTGCCTCTGATTCTCCACCCACTTCTACGGTGCCTTGCATGGGCCCAAACAGTTCTTTTATTTACATTATACAGAGAACATTCCACCACACCAATAATCATTTTCTAATTCCTGAGCCTAGTCACCCCCCCAAAAAAATAGGGCAAATCACATTACTTCTAGTTCCTTCCTTTCTGAGTTTTCTTTCTTCCTTTTATTCTCTCCCCTACACATATTCACCACTGACATCCAAAACTCAACACTCACTCTTGTTTCTCTCTCTCTCTTTCTCTCTCTCTCTCTCTCTCTCTCTCTCTCTCTTTCTCTCTCTTTTCTGAGACAAGCTCTATCTATTAAATCACAGTAGCCTAGAATTATACATAGACTATATATATATATATATATATATATATATATATATATATATATATATGTTAGACTCAAATGCATGAGCCTTCTAACCAGGCCTCTTGAGAACTGTTGTTATAGCTTTGTAAACCAAGCTGCCATCACTTCTGGTACCTACAGGTCAGTTTCCCTCTCAAAGATTAACAATCTGCTTTCCAAAGGTAGTAAACTCAAGAAGAAGAAGAAGAAGAAGAAGAAGAAGAAGAAGAAGAAGAAGAAGAAGAAGAAGAAGAAAAATTCAACACATTTACCTGAGCCTCTCTTTTGCCAAGTATTTTTCAGGTCTTCTGTAGACTGACAGTTTTTATAAGCTATTTATTTCTCAATGAAAACAATTCAGTTTCCTCTGTGCTAAATACTAATATCACCCTTAGTGCTCAATTACCCTTATTCAAATTTACTCAATACCTAATTTGTACCCAATAAAAAGAATGGAAGCAAAGAGCTTCCTGTGATCAAGGAGATTATTCAGTAGTCTTTCCTTTGGAGAAACAAAGAATCTTGAGAAAAGAAGAGTATATAAATATAAAATTATTTTTTAAAATAATTTATCTTTTATTTTTATTTGATTGTATGTGTGTATCTTCTCTGTGTGCACAGGTGCCTATAGAAGATGAAAGAAGGTGTCAGATCCTCTGGAACTGGAGATCTAGTCAATTGTGAACTACTGATATGGATTGAACTCTTATCCTTCAGAGGAACAGCAATCACCCTTAACCACAAAGACATCCTTAAAGACCCCAGAATCATTTTCATGTGTTAAAAACTGTGAGTTTCTAGTCATATGACATCTAGTCCAGCAATTGACATACAATATTTCCAAAACAAAAATTGAAGGGAGAATCAAAGAGATGAATAAAAGGTGAGTTACAACTCATAAATTATTTCCTTCAATCAAGTCACATCCCACAAAAAAATTATAGGAATCTGAAAAAATTAAAATGATGAAAAAGACATTTAGTAAAATGTCAAGATATGATGATCCAGCGCACAGCTGGAGACATAAGAGGTTCTTGAACATTTTTTCAGGGTTATAAAGACAGATGGTAGGATTTGTTGCTACTTTGAGCAGGTACACAGTATGTCTGTAGCTATGCTGTGGGAGGATTAATGTGCCAGTAGCCTCTCCTGATCATACAGTAAGGTCTAAAAAGGCAAATAATGTATGACAATGGTGTAATATTTTCACAATGGAGTACTACTCAGCAGTAAGAAAAGAATGATATCCTAAAAGTTGCAGGCAAATGGATGGCTTTGGAGAATATCCTCCTGAGCAAGGTATCACAAGCCCAGAAAGATAAGCAGTGATGTACTCATTCACTGGCAGACTTTAAACAAAAAAGTGAAAAGCAAAGCATGTCCAAGATGTTAACCACAACCACTGAACAGCTTGGCATCTGAAACACCTTGGACTGGCACCTTGGATCCCATTCCCTCCAGAGGAACACCTGACCCAGTCATCATGTTGGGGTGAGTAAAGTGGATCTGCCAGGAGTAGATGCTGAACTAAGCCACATTGGGACCTTGAGACCTCCTGCCCTTGCTGTGGAGGAGATAAAGTGATGGAGAGAAGAGTGAGTAACTGGAATGTGTGGGAGGGGGAAGGGAGTTTGAATAAGGGTATACATGGATAAAAAATATGACTCTATTCATAAAAAAAGAGTTCCTGCTTGGAAAAAAAAAAAGAGATGTGCCCTTAATAGAGAAAAGAAACCAGTGTTATAGCTTTCTTTACCTGCCAATTAAATTCAGTGAAGAAAAGTCACTCATGGAAAATGTACCACCCATGTGTTAAATTTCTTTCATAGCCATACTTGACAGGAGACAACACTGACATTGAAAAGATACAATGAGAGACAAATAAATAGCAAGCATATTTTTTTTCTAAATAAAACTAAATCAAAAGAAAAAATTAGAACTGAATTTTACACCTCCCCTGGGTGTATTTAATTCCTACACCAACTCTTAAGTTTCAGAACTCTCCCTTTCTGCCAGCACTTCCTCTTGATTCAAAAGGTGAGGTGCCTGAGTTCCCTTCTCATACGCCCATGCCATGCCTGAAATCCTCATGAGCAACAATCCTCAAAATCTTGCCTGCTTTTTGTTTTTTGGTTTATTTATTTATTTATTTATTTGCTTGTTTTTGTCAATAGGAGGATCACAGTATGTCAGTGGTAGCAAAGTGAAAAAATTATAAAGCATTATTCATCTAAATTACTCATCCTGTGTGCAAATCCCATTAGTGCCAGTTTTGTAAGCACCAACTCACCTTCTGATCAGACTTTCTATACCCTGGCATCCAGCAGGGACTTTAGTCAGCAATCAGACGCCTATTTCTCTGACTTTTATGGAGTCGACCACATTTGGGAACATCTCTAGGGACACCAGAGCACAGGACAAAAAGCTTGGTGGCTTAAAATAACAGAACTTTATTTTAACAAAACTGTAGAGTTCAAATCCATGATGTTGGTAAGGGAACACTTCTGGTGGAGGCTTCAGGGAAGATTCTGTCACTCAGCTCTTTCACTCGTGCTTTCTCTACAGACTCTGCTCCCAGTCACTTCCCCTCCTCTCCTCCTCTTCTGTTTCTCATAAGAACAAACAGAGGTCAAGGATGATCTCATCACAAGAGCCTTAATGCAATTATATCTTCAAAGACTCCTTTTGTAAACAAGGTAACATGCATAGGTTCCAGGTTTTTATGTGAACCATATGAGTGGACCATGTTCAGCTTCATGTGATGAGCATCTTAGGTTTCTGATCAACTTATCGTTAACCTTCTCAACAGCAAGAAGGTATTATTGAATCTAAATCCATCTCACCAAGTCTAATTGCAGCCCATCCTCAGGCTTCTAAATGCAAGGAAGGAATGATTTTACTTTGTTAAGGAGAAAAAGAAGTTAGTGGAAATATTTGATTTTTTTTTATAGAAGTCTCATTTTTACCCATGCATTCTGTTGTTCAAACTTCCTTCCCCCTCCCGATCCCTCCAGGTCAGTCTCTCCTCTCCCCATTCCCCCATCTTCTCCCCAGAAAGGGCAAGAGGTTCCAAGGTGGATAAGTTCAGCATTAGTGGAAATATTTGTAAACAGAAGTATTTAAGAAAATAAATTTTCTATTCAATTTTCTGTTGTTGAATATCTGACATTTGTTGAGTCATAAGGTATCTCTGCAGTCTCTGCAGTGTCAGAACAGAGAAGAACAAGACAGGAGAATTCTGAGTTTGAATCCAGCCTATAATAAACAAAGATTTTGTCTCAAAAAGAGACAGAAAGACACATTTCTTGAGAAGATTATGCTATTTCTCTCTCTGTCTCTGTGTCTCTCCCTGTCTCAGTGTGTGTGTCTCTTTCCACACACACACTCTCTTTCTAGACAATTATATAGAGAGGTGTTACCATGAATAAGTAATAGATTCAAAATGTTCATTCATATTTACATATTTTAATACATTCATAGTAAATAATAAATTCAGTTGCTTTAATTTTCTATGCTATTTCTGTAGATTTTCTTATTCTTAATTATGTTTTGTACCTAAATTTTAGAATTAGATTTAGGGCTGAGTGTTGGGCTTATGGCTAAGATTATGGCTATAATTAGATACTTGCTTAGAACTCAGAGAGTTATGATGAGGGCTAGAGCTTACATTAGGATCAAGACAAGAGCTAGGGGAACAACATACCCACATGGAGTTAGCATTGGCTTAAAGCTGGGATCTGAGTTATTCAGACACATCCCTCTTGGATGTGGGTAAATTTAAGGCTTGACTCACTATGTAAGTTTAGATTTTATTATCAATGCTTTCTAAAACAATTTCCCGTTGTGCAGTATTGCATTTACCTCTGGTGCATCATTGTGAAGAAATCACAAAGAAGGAATCTCACTTACCTCCAAACTGAAGTGCAGAAGGATAGATTGTTCTCAGTTCTACGGCAGATGTAGATCAGAGTGCTGTGTGCCCAGAGTAAAACTACATCTTAATACTGTGCTGTCTTTTTTCATATTCTTCTTTATAACCAATCCTAATCCATTTCAAAATCATATATAAAATGTTTATGATAGACATTTTTAATAATGCTTTTCTCAAAAGGTTTTTATTTCTTATTGGTTCAACTTACCTACCTGAAACTATAATGAACATTTAAAGGTAAAATTGTATCTGTGGGAGAAAATACTATGACAAAAAATACAATAGTATGTGTTGTGGCTACAGGGCACAAGGGTGAGAGGCACTGATTAGTGTATGGAAACCACCAATAAAGAGGCTTCAAAATCCAGGCCAGGTTTGACATGATGGCAAAATAACAGATACCTTTCCAGCAGAGAATAAAACCAGTCAATATCATTGACTAAACAGCATTATTATACTCTGAGAAAGAAATAGAGACTTGAGAAATAGAAGGAGACACATTGAGAAAAAAATGCATGCATCAACAGATGAGTTTAGTCTAAACTGATGGGAGAATTAAAAGGAAAGTCTATCAAACACTTGAAATAAAAATACTCTGAATGAAATAATATAGAGAGGGTGATCTATGAGCACATGGAAAATTTGGATGAATAACTTCCTGTGTTCTGTAGTACAGTAGAAAAATTACGGTTCATACCAATTATTGTGGCATTTAAAAGTGACTGGTAGAAATGACTTAAATATTCCAAAGACAAATAAATATTAATTGCCAACTAATTTGATAACAACATATCGCATGAATACATTAAATAATAATATTTACCAGACTGTGGTAGTGAGTTCTAGTGGTCAACTTTGCACAATCTAAAATTACCTACATAGAAACCCAATGAAACTGCCTAAATCAGGTTGGTCTGTGAGTTTTTCTGTAAGGGATTATCTTGATTACTTACTTGATGTAGAAGGACATAAAAAAGGTGTATAGTGCTGTTCCCTGGGATTGATCCCTGCCTGGATTATTTAACAGTGGTGAAAAGGCTGAGTTTGACTATGCATGCAAGCATACATTCCTCTCTAATTTCAACGGTGGATTATATGCAACTAGGTAGTTGAAGTTCCTGCCTTGACTTCCCCCGCAATAACAGCCTTATCAGCCATTACTATAAGCCAAATAAACCCCTGCTCTCCTAAGTGGCTCCTTCTAGGGTTATTTTATGATAGCAACAAAACCAAAAAGAGAATATCCCCAATATATGTACAATTACTCTGTACCAATTACATAAATAATGAAAGTAAGATATGATTTTGCCCAGACTCTTTCACTCCAAAGTGAGTAAGAATCACTGGAGATGGACATTGGTGAAAAAATATTTTACAATACTATTCATGTGGTTCTAATGTGCCCAAGTTAGTTACAAGAGTCCAGAAAGAAACAAAGTTCACACAGCAAATAAACTAGGCAAATGGTGTCAATGACTCATCTGTTTAAACCACACTCTATGCTGGAGTTGAGTGAGGAGTCAGTGAAGGGCAAGTTGGATTCTTTCTAGTTCTTTCTTCTTAAATGTTCAGCAGTACTGTGTGTGTGTGTGTGTGTGTGTGTGTGTGTGTGTGTGTGTACATGTATGTGAGTGGGTTATATGCATGTGAGTATTCTCAGTATGTGAATTCATGTAAGTGTGTGTATGTAACATATTTTAGTATGTGGGTATGTGAGTGTGCATGTGTGTGCCTGTCACCCACATACATGTTGAGGCTAAGGGACAACTTTGGATGTTATTCCTCAAGAGCTGTCCATCTTATTTGTTCCCTTTCATCTTAGAACTCATTAAATTAGCTCTACTAGCTCTCCATCAAACCATAAGCATCCACATGAATCCACCCTCCCCACATGCCATGCACTGGGATCACAAGCATGCCTTTGTTATTTTGCGTGGGTCTGGGAGGTTGAACTCAGGTCCCTGTGCTGGAGGAGTAAAACTTTAAATTTAGCTATAGCCCTGTACTAAAAACATTGTTTCATTTTCTCATGAGCTGAAGAAGAAACAAGGAGAGAAAATAAATATTTTGTACATATTTTATTTGACCATAGCATATACTGGTTAGTGTGAGCAAGGCAACATTTTCTGCATGTCACAATAGAGGACATCATTTACACACTAGCACACCCACCCTCTTGGATCTTTGTTACTTTATGTTTCTGCTTGTAAAAATAATACATGTTCATACAAATAAGTCATTCTGCTTTAGAACAAAAAAAGAAATTTAATACACCCAAGCAATTCTTTAACTAGCTAAATAGAAAATATGGCATTGGGTAGAATAAAAGGTTAATTTTTGCTGTAGATGAGAGAGGAAGAAGTACTTAAGAATACTTAGGGAGGAAGAACTCTGACTAGATTTATCAGTTGTATTCATTGCAACCATCCAAGGCACCATAAATTTGAAATGTCTACATCATACAATGCAATAGAACATTAATGAAAAGTTTCTTTCCTGATTTAAAAGCCAAGATCATGAAAAGACACACAGATCTGTTTGTCTTTTCACAGTCCATATTCTGGTTATATGGCCTTGGTTTCCCAGTCAAGTGAACACAAAACTCTGTATATGTGTCATGGACAGCAGTGTGCTTGCCTATGCCACTGTTATTATACCACAGATGTCATAGACCCTCCACCAACCTCAACATCCATTTGACCATGCAGTGGCTGCCTCTTGTCACCTACTAGTCAGGGGACAGGGGTGAAGAGACCATGTATCCTTTGGTGAAGAGCAGACCATCAATTGAAGCACAGAGTAGTTATGGGGGACTGACCACTCCTTTATTCTGAATTTAATTTGAAAGATATTTGAGCCTCTTTTGTAGGACCCTAATGCTGAACCTTCTCCAATTCTGACCTCCCTGGTCCAGTGGACCACCATGACTTGAATCCACTTCTGCTCACTCTGAAAGTTCTCATTAAAAAAAAATGCTCAAGCTGGAACAATATTAACATCCACTTGTCCCAGGGGAGAATGAAATGGCTCAAGGATCACTCTGGCTCTTTATGACAGTTGAGTCCTGTTTTCTTTTCTTACACACAGATTTGCCCTGGGGCTGTTCTTTTTTCTGTATGACTGGCTTGTCTCACCCATTTGGAAGAGAAGATGGCTCTGGTAAAACTGCTTTGGCTTGCTACAAACACATTGCTACATCTCTTTTGTAAAAGCCTGCCAAATGTGGGGCAATGGGAGTGCCTAAGTGGCATCCTTGTTCTTCCAAGTTATAACATTGCATTGTAGTATAACCTGCAGAGATCATCATTTCTTAGACTAAGGGCAGGCTCCAAATCCCATGAAGGGAAACTTAGCTGTATGCTCCTAGGAAATGGGACACGGGCACACAACCTGTGTAATCTACACAGAGCTTGCCTCATATTTTCACTAAAGACTTATGGTTGTAAGTCAACATTTTATTATTTTAAAAATTTTAAAAGAGCAGTGTTGATTTTACTATAGAAATAACAATTTAGTGGAAAAGAAGCTCTTAACACTGTTGTTCACTACACAATCATTTTAAAAGTTAATACTGATTTATTACATGTTAGTACCATTCATTATTACACATTATATGCCATATATGTTATGTATGTATATTAAAAAATTGATTGGTAGATAGATAGATAGATAGATAGATAGATAGATAGATAGATAGATATCAACTTAATGTTGCTTCTCAATCTACACTACTTATACTGGGCAGTGGTAGTAACACTGCTCAGAACTTAATCCTAGCACTTGGGAGGCAGAGACAAACAGATCTCTGAGTTCAAGGCCAGCCTGGTCTACATAAAGAGTTTCAGGACAACCATGGCTACATAGAGAGACTGTCTTGATAAACAAACAAACCACCACAACAACAAAAACAAAAACACACCCCTCCAAAAAAAAGGAAAAAAAAAGACTACCCATAATTTTTAACTTTGGAATTTAAAACACCACAATCAATACATACTTTAATTAGAAAAATTATTTCATGAAGAAATATTGGAAAATACTTCTTTGGAAAATAAATAAAGATATCATACTAAAACAAATTCTTGGTAAATATGATATAAAAAGACAAGAGATAAGAGGATAATTCTAAAGATATATGTCATTCTCCTTTCCATGCCTCAGTGCCATAAAACAGCATCACCTTGTTTCTTTGGGTGTGCTCAGCAGGATTCTACACTGAGACATTTCTTATCACATGAAGTCAGGCCCAAGGTCATACCCCATAGCCATTCTTCTCTGTCTCTAAAGTAATTTTCACAACTGGGTGTTGTCTGCTGTAGGCTGTTCTTCATTATTCTCTATCTCAAAAGGTCAATGCATAATATGGAAACTCCTGAACTTAAAGAGACACTCAGTCTAGCTATCCTGCTCTGCCCATATTAAACTTCCCAAAATATCACTTTTTCTTCCAACATCCACGACTGATATCAAGCCCAGGAGAGTTAGAATGTCCTTTAAGAAGACTTTAAAATTGCCTTAACTTAAGCCATCCAAAGTCTGCCAAATCTGAGTAAGATTTTTGCAGAACAAAAAAAGAGAAATAAATGTTTGCTCTATAATGTCATTGTCTGCAATAAGATAACTCTTTCTACCCAAGCCTAACCCTTCTGAAAGTTTCCTGGTATTTAATAAAATGGAACAGTGGGCCAAAAAGCTGGGCTTTGATCCTTTGAAAGTGAGTATCATTTTTAGAATATGAATTTGCCCAGTTCCTGAGATAAAATGGATACACAGAACAACCTGAGAAAACTGGAATAAAACTTCTAATTATAGATCATTGACAAAATTTTATTTTCACACAGGGTTGCTATTTGGTAACAAACCAATGGCTCAATTGCTGCATTCATAGTGTTTGGCAACTGGACACAGTTCAGGATCACTAGAGTAAATGAAATCTCAACAGAGAAAATGTCTTCATCACATGACCTATACAAAAATCTGTAGAGCATTTTCTTGATTAATTATTGGTGGAAGCACTGTCATTCTAGAATGGTTATCCTGGGTGCTATAAGAAAGCAGGATGAGAAAGCCATAAGGAGCAAGCCAGTAAGCAGCACTGAACCATTGTTTCTGCTTCATTCCTGTTTCCAGGCTCCTGGCTTTGATTCCTACCATAACTTCCCTTGCTAATGGAATGTGACCTGAAAATCTCCTGTGTTCCTGAATAGGTAGGATCAGCATAGTAAAGATGGCAATCTTACCAAAAGCAATCTGCAGATTCAATGCAATTCCCATCAAAATCTCAACACAATTTTTACAGACCTTGAAAGAACAATACTCAATTACATTTGGAATAACAGCAAAGCCAAGATTGCCAAAACAATTTTGCTCAACAAAAGTATCTCAGGAGGCATCACCATCCCTGACTTCAAGTTATACTATAGAGCTACAGTAATAAAAACAGCCTGGTACTGAAAAATGTAGCATGAAATAAACCTTTTCCTTCTAGAGTTGTTTTGGGTCATGGTGTTTTATCACAATAATAGAAACTCTCACTGAGACACCTGATAGCCATGTAAAGACTACAGGTCAAAGACCACAGCTTGAAGACTCTGAAGTTAGGGAACATGAAACAGGGCCTAAAAAGTTGGCAGAATGGTAGAGCCCTTGCCTATAAGTCTTTTGGCCCTGGATTAAACACCATGACTCGGGAAGAAAAAAAGAGAAAAATAGCATGAATGAAGTCCATAGCATTGTCCAATTCTTGGATTAATTTCCCATGAGAACAGTAATCGTATTAATTTTATTTAAGGTGAAAGTAAGTGGTAAATTTGCTGACACTATTAAGAGTATATTACCCTAATAAAATACATGATTTTCAAAACTTTGGTTTAATTACAGAAATTGTCTTGAAATCTGTTTTCCACAAAACTGTCCAAAATTTGATAAATAAATTTTGACCATGATTTTATTTCCATATGCATGTACACACACAAACACACACACACACAATTATTCCCCTCTTTCAACAAGACTTTTGATTCGAATACATAAAGAGTATGGTAGCCTTCAAATCCACACAGAGCAGGCAATTTGCAGTATAAAATACCACTTGGTCTAGAGTCTATCCTCCAATAAGAGTATAAGAAAAAAAATTAGAGAACAAATTCTGGCAACTAATCTCTCTTTTCACATCCAGTGGAGTTTTCAACATACATCAAACTTAAATAACTGCTCAATTGTATATTCTGTGAAAGAAAGTTTATCTGTGATCATGTTTACCATGAGAAAATGAGATTTATTAAACATATGAGATGCAAATGAATTATTGAGTAACCAAATGAACTATCAAGTTTTAATTTATCTTTCAAATTTTATTTATTTGTATGTTTGTGTGTATGCATTTATATATTCATATGGACACCTGGGTATGTAAAGTCTAGACATTAATATTTGTTATATTTCTCATTTACTCTCTACATTATTTTTAATAATATGATAATTTTATTATATATATTATTTATAACTTTTCTTTTTTCTATTTTTTAATTAAAAAACAAAATATTTTTATTATAGTTCTGTCTCTCTTAACTCCTTCCAGGTTCTTTCCACTTCCCCTCCTAGCTGAATCCATACTCTTTCTCTCATTAGAAAACAATCTAAAGAATAATAATTAATGAGCAAGGGGAACACTCCTCCATTGTTGGTGGGAGTGTAAGCTTGTTCAGCCACTTTGGAATGCAGGATGCAGTTTCTCAGAAAATTGAGAATCAATCTCCCCAAGGACCCAGCAATACCACTTCTGGGTGTATATCCTAAAGATGCACAGTCACACTCCAAAGGTATTAGCTCAACTATGTTCATAGCAGCATTATTAGTAATAGCAAGAACCTGGAAACAACCTAGATGTCCCTCAACTGAAGAATGGATTAACAAACTGTGGTACATCTATACAATGGAGTAGAAAAAAATGATATCCTAAAATTTGCAGGCAAATAGATGGACTTGCAGAATATCCACCTGAGCAAGGTATCACAAACTCAGAAAGATAAGCAGGGGATATACTCACTCATTAGTGGTCTCTAAACAAACAAACAAGACAAAAGCCAAGCATGTCCAAGCTGCAAACCACAACCACTGAACAGCTTGGGATCAGAAACACCCTGGACTGACTCCTTGGATCCCACTGCCCCTAGAGGAACACCTGACTCAGTCTTGAGGTTGGGGGGAGAAAACTGGATCTGCCAGGAGTGGAGTCTGAACTAAGCAATATTGGGACAATGGGACCATAGGACTGCCTGCTACCTGCTGAGGGAGGGGATGGGGAGTTGTGGAGAAGAGAGAATGACCTGATGTGGTGGGAGGGGGAAGGGGCCTTGAATAAGGATATACAAGGATAGAAAGTGTGACTTCTTTGTTCATAATAATAATAATAATAATAATAATAATAATAATAATGAAAAATAAAAAGAATAATAATAGTATAAAACAAACTATAAAAGAAACAAAAACAAGCAAACAAAAAAGCCAAAGAAAAAGAACATGAGACACATTTAGATAAGGAAACACACACATTTGAACATACAGAATCCCATAAAAACACACACTGGAAAACATAGTATATATGCAAAGAGTCTGTAAAGTGAGTGGAGAGAAAGTGATAGAGCTGATATCTGAGAAATATCTGGGCATCTTATATGTGATGAATTGAAGATAGGGTGAGTCAATTCAGAAAGAGTGAGATATCATCACAGCTTTAACATACATGAAATGGGTGGAGGATACTGCTCTCCAAGTGTTTCCCATGTCCTGTTCACTCTCCTTCAGATAGTCCATAAAATCAATTTATGCCATCTCAGCATTCTTTCTATCCTCTCTCCACTCTACTTTACAACTAGATTCATTCCCAGCACCCCTTCATTTTCCTATAGCTCACATAACCAGAAACATTCATCTGATCCTCACTTGCTAGTTTATCATGTAAAAGTATTGTGTCTAACCTGAAAGATGATGACTGTCAACATGGAACAGTGGAGTGTTCCTTTGTGTTAGGAAGAAGACCACAACTCAAGTCCCCTAGCCACTGAATAACTACTTTCCTTATCCAAGTGGTTAGCTAGCTGAATACACTAATAACTACCCTCAACTATAATTTTGCATTCTAACACCATCTTTGATGATGCTATTTGTGTTTGTTTTTCTTTCTTTTTTTAATGTTTTTTTTTTAGTCTTTAATAAATCTCTTAATATACTTACTGGCTCTCAAAATACAGAAGGGGATGTGTTTGTTACATATAGAAACTGAAAAACTTATTCCTGATATTCACAATTAACTTTGCTATTCATACTATTGCAATGAGTGATCTAGGACAGAAATTATTCACTGTATATCATACATAGTCATTCTCATATTGGATTATCTGGGCCATTAGCAAAAAGAAATGAAGAAAATGATCAAATATTGATAGGAAAATTTCATTAAAGAATCATGTTTTTAGGTAAGGCTTATGCCAGGCTGTAGCAGCACTCACTTTTAATCCTAGAACTCATGAGGTGGATCTCTGTGAGTTCAAGGCCACCCTGGCCTACAAATCAAGTTCCAGAACAGCTAAGGCTACACAAAGACACTGTGTCTCAACACAAAAACAAACAAAGAAAACAACAAAAAGAAATAGTAAAGGCTTTAATTTTTTTTCCATTACCTGGCAACAAACTCTAAAAAATTATGAAAAACTGTCCAAGTTGTTATTTGCATAATCAAGTTCCTTTACCTGCAGAGAGTAAACCTAAAGATACACATAAAATAAAAATGGGTAAATAAAATTTTCATTAAAGAAAATTTTAAAAATTAAAATATATTCATCAGATGGATTCTCTGGATATAAATGGGCATCTGCTTTGAGTTCTTAAAAGTCTGTTTATATAATTACTCATTTTTTAGATGCAATGACCATAATGACTATAATGACTTTGCTTCTGTTTTTAATAAAATACAAAAACTTTTTTACATGTCATAGCATAAAACACATTACAGAGATACTATATAATCCTATGGAACAAGCAGTTATGAAAGATCTAATTGCATTCTGAAAGAAATATGTTTAATATTTATTTATTTGTTTGTTTGCTCAGTTCATTTTTTCCAGCATAATATTTTTTATTTATTATATGGTGATTTTACATCATGCATCCCATCAACCTTAGTTATCAGTCCTCTCAGTTTCATACCGACTCTTACGATCTCCCAAAGGAACTTATTTTCTAATAAGAATAATGCAAAATAGAGTGACAAGAAAAAAATAAATATGTAACAATGTCATCATGTAGAACGAATCAGCTTATGCTAGAGAGGATGCTATTTGTTTTTCTAAACCAGTGCATCTCAAAAAATAATGGATGTGTTACTTGACCATCGGATGATTAGCTGAGCAGAACTGGAATGAGGTGTAGAGTCCACATTCCCAACTCTCTAACAAAGATGTGGTGCTTCTGTTTCAACATGGGTTCAGAAGCAATTCTGTAAACTGTAGCCATGAAATTAAGGAACATGTTGGTAAAACAATATTTTCTCTCTTCAACTCTGTTGAGTTTATTAATAATCTAGGCATGCCTTCTTGCTCATATTGCCCTGCCAAATATGGTCTCATCTTTTCTGGAACTCTGCTCAGTACAGATGAAATACTGGAACTCCTTTCTTATCCAGTCTCTACTCATAGGTGATCTGCATAGTTCTTTTACTTCTTACAAAATCAGGGACACCTAACATTATACCTACTTTCTATGTGGTGTATATGTTACCTTTCTCTGGTTTTAAGTCTCTTTAGAAAACAAAAGGTAGTGAGTGTTTTAACTACAAAGAAAAAGGAAGACCAATCTAGGGGTGGGGCATGTACAGACATCCTAGTAAGTGTTATGGAAACCAAGCTGAGTACATCTGACCTCAACACATTTCTTTTTATTACACCTGGCAAGAATTATAACAATGCATGGCTCATCAGAACACAACACCTGACACATTGCTAGATTTCCATCTTTGTTTACATTTGGCAATGTACACAGAGCATGCTTAACATTAAGGTATTGGAAGAAAGCCCAGATAAAATAGTCTTTCTTCATGCACAGTTTAAGCAGTTAGGGGATATCCAAAGAAACAGAGGGAATGATCTGTTTGGAAGAATAAGCATATTCATTTAACTTATAGCACTGCAAATTTATCTTATTTACTCTCATGGGCCCAGAACAGTTTTATTTCTTGAGACGTAAGTCCAGCATTATACCAGTTTTAAATTTCCCCTCAAATCACTGAATTCTGGTCTCTTTTTATCTGGCACATTTTATAAAGATAAAATATTTTTATCATGTCATTTTTAATCATGATTCCAGTTATCTCTAAGGCACTAAAATATTAATTTTCTTAATTTCATTGCTCAAGTCAAACTATGTTTTGCAAACCATAGAAAATAAATTGCACTTGTATATTATCTTTACTCCATAAAGTGTATCATTAGTAATAATCTTGATTTCTTAGAATTATAGAGGAATTTTAATGTATGGCTTATATAATAACACATCATTGTGTCCAACTTCAATCATCAAATGTCAAAACATTTCATGTCACATCTCAGTCATTTTTCAAGCTCACCTGGGTTGCCAAATTCCTTGTATCTTAGGTTCTTTCACTCCCAGCCTAGTGTCTGTCTTATCATTAGATTTATCACCCCAAATTTCAATTAGTTTCCTCTCACATACAATTAAAAAGATTTACCTGCATACAGTTCCCAAATGCATAATGATAAAACTTCAAGCCCAATATTGACAGCTATAAATGTAGAAAGCCTACACCTTGTATTCAGCCTGTACAGAAATAATATAGGACATTTAAGAATTATTTGTGGACAAACTTACTTGTGATCTTCAATTTCCACATATATCTTTATACAAGTTCTTAAATCAACATATTACCTACTTTTGTAACAAAAAGATCTTGTAATTTAAGTTGTTGCTCCAACAGCTCCTGTGGACTAATGGCAATGCCAACTCTAATACAGTGAGTGTCTTCATGTATGTTGCTCTTTAGTTTATGATTTCGATCTGACATAGTGCTGTGTTGGACAACTTTGAAGGAAATAAATATGCTCTCCAGTGGAACTTAATATCTTCATGTCTGTAGATCTTATATTAAATAAAAATAGGGTTCAAGAGAATAAAGCATCCTGCCTAGGACTCCCTGGGAAGGAAAAATAGTGTACTGCATACTCCTTTGCAATTTTACCCAAATTTAAATATATGACTCACTATGACCTTAAGGTCAACAAAGTAGGAGACACTTTGCCTGATCACTTTGTGTATACTTGAGCTCCTATGCTTTGCTCAAGATTAACACAGCAGGGCAGATGGAATGCTAATTATCCATGTGCTAAGCTTGATTCTTTTCTACTATCTCAGACTTTAGGGATACAAACAGGCTAGGAAGAAGCTAATGACATTGCAATTGATGAATAGTGATATTTCTGCAATGACTAAATGCTGAGGAAGAGATGTGGTTATCTTAGCTCATGAAATAATTGCAGAAATTAATGCCTATTGTCATTTGAATGAGAACTGTTCCTCCATAGACTCAAGTATTTGAAGACTTGGTCTTCAGGTAGTGCTGTTTTGAAGGGCTGGGGAAGTAATGCTTTACTGGAGGAAGTACATCATTTAAAGTTGGAATTGAGAGCGTATAGGCTCACCCTATTTCCATTTTGCTCTCTGCTTCCTGCATGTGGCTGAAGATGAAGATGTGGTTTTTCAACTTTCTTCTCAGATACCCTACCCCATCTCTCCCTACCATTAGTGACCCTCTTTTTAAAACATAACTGAATAATAATAAGAAGAAATTATTTCTCCCACAGTCTGCCTCTGTCATAGTGTTTTATCACAATAAAAAGGTAACTAATAAAGACTAAGCATTTACTGAGAACATAATGAAGACATAGAAATCAACAAGATCATATAGTCCTTCAGTGTCTTGAAGCTTCAGTGTATTTCTTTTACTGTATTTAGTGTCTCAGAAACTTTAACACCATGTATAAAATGGTATCTCAGAATTTATGGTTAACAAAACACATTCAGATTGTACTGCTTCAAGTAAATTACACTTAATAGTTTCCTAAAGTGCTGATCACATTGGTATCTTAACAAAATACAGAAAAATACATGGAAGATGATATATCAAAAAAGTTTAGAAGTGAAAACTTATACATTTATTTCCTGAAAACATACTGAAACATTCTCAGTGCACCATTTCTGACTCACACAGTGAGGCTAGCATTGGTTTGTAATAAGCTAATGAAAACAAACTCTTGCATTTGAATGGTACCATCTGATGTATGCTATTAGTCCTAGTTAATTACTGGTTGCTGTGTAAAACACCCACAGAAATAAATGGAGAGTGGAGAAAATGATTTATTTAGCTTATAGGTTACAGTCTATAATTATGGGACAAAGGCAAAGAATTCAAGACCAGAAGCTGATGGCAGGAGCTGAAACAGAAGTCATGGGGGAAGGCACTCAGGATCTTGCTTTCTCTGGCTTAATTAGCTTCCTCCTTCTTCTTCTTCTTCGTCTTCTTCTTCGTCTTCGTCTTCTTCTTCTCCCCCTTTTATTTAAAATATATTTTCTCATAAATTATATCCTGATCATAGTTTCCCCTTCCTTCTACTCCCCTCAGTTCTTTCCCACCTCTCTTCCCCACTGGATTCTAATTCACTCACTTTTACTCATTAGAAAAATCAAGCTTCTAAGAGTTAACAGGCAAACATGACAGAATAAACCATAAAGAACTAGAACAAAAGCTATCATATTAGAGTTTGGCAAGGAAACCCAACAGAAGGTAGACAGTCTCAAGAGTAGGCTTAGGAATTAAATAAAAGCTCTAACATATGTGCAGAGGAACTACCTGGTGAAGATCTTTTGGATTTTGTACGTCTTTAGTTATCTTCTTTACCTAACCTGGAACCATGTTTCTACAGTGGGGGAGGAATTTCTAGATCAATTAGCAATTAAGAATATGTCCCCAGGAATACCCACAAGCTAAACTGATGAAAACAATTCTTTAAGTCTACCTCTTCCTAAGGGAAGTTAACAAGTGAAGCCAAATTTGGCATTCCACCAGCTGTCAACTTGGATACACAAACACATCCCTTCAAATCATAAAATATACCTTCTTGGTTATCTCCAAGGTAATGTTAAGATAATTAGAAAATATAAAATATAGTTCAAATTTAAGAGTCCCATTTTTAAAATTTTATTTTTAGTTATGATGATTTGTAACCACGATTTCATCTAGGAAATCCAAAGCTCTTGGCTTCTATCAAATCAGATACAAGCTAAATGCGTTCTTATTCAAAGAAAAAAGGCCTAAATAATAAAAACAACCACACTTGAGTGAAACAAAAGTCTATCTATGTCACTCAAATCTTGTAGTTCATTATCTCAGACTCTGTTCCACACCTGCTGCTATCTTTAGCAGATGTTCCAATATTCTGGTTCTCATACATGTGGGGGTCTCAAATACATCTGAGGCTCAACCTTCCCCCAGTTGTCTTTCCTGTGTCCTTTGTGAGTTCCATCCCTGCTACATGGTGTCTATTCGCAGCTACTTCCTTTGGTCTCTTTAAATCTTGGGTTTACAACTGCAAATATGCCTACATCTTCTCCTGTCTTCTTTATGTTCATGCCAACCTTTACAGCCACTGTCAAACGTCAGCTGCTTTCCATGACCCCTTCAAGCCTTCAGAACCAGCATCATGTTTCTGCTCCCCTCTTCAACTTCATAAACAAGGTCTCAATTTTTAAAATTTGTTTTTCAATGATCATATCTTCCAAGCTCCAACAAGCCAAGGCAGGTACCTAAAGGCAAGAAATGAAACAAAGACCACAGAGGAGCACTGCTTACTGGCTTTCATGGTCTGGCTCCCTCAGCTACATTTCTTATACAAACCAGACCACTCAACCAAAAAAGGGCCCCTCCAAAGTAATCTGGACCCTCCTATATGAACTAGCAATTGAAAAACTGTTCCGAAGTCATGCCTATATATCAGTCAAATGGAAAGAATGCCTCAGTTTATGTTTCTTCCTTCCATTTAAGTCAGGGTGACAAGTGAAGCCAATGACACTGTGCATATATGCATATATAGAGATAGATATAGATACATAGAGAGTGAGAGAATGAGACAAAAAGATGGAGAGAGAGAGAAAAAAAACAGAGACAAAGACAGAGAGGGAGAGAGAGAAAGACTTCTCTATTCTTGAATTCATTCATGGGCTTCTGGGATGCAACATTATCCACTAAAGAAGAGAAACTGGGAGAAGAAAAGCAGACTGCCGAGGACTCATCACTCCACTGTATAGTTAGAACTTTGTCAGATGTGGAGAACAGAGAACAAGCCAGAATCCTCTTTGTTTCTTCTGTACACGAACTATGAAGCATAGTCTAGTCTAATCTCAAGGAGACTTAAACCTTTAATTGTGCTGAGGAAAGAAAGCATCTACCACAACTACTGGCTATAAATAGTAGTTCCCTCCAAGGACACTGTTCAAAAAGGAAGAAGGGGAAATGAAGGCAAAAGGGAGGAAGGAGATCAAGCAGGTTTGGGGGAGTAGCAGGGGTGTCTTAAGAAAACATCAGTGAAGCAGCTTAAATTGTTGTTATTGATGATTCTGACAGCTTTCTCAAAGATGTACTGTCCAAGACCAGCTGACCTCTTTGAAAGCTGCAAGAAAAACACTGTAGTAACAACAAAATTGTTAAGGCAAGATCTACTGCTACCAGATTGTCTAAAATACCCTCTCTACCCTTTCCCTTTTGATCTTTCCTCCCATTATTCATTGATAATCATCTGTTAACTGAGCCTCATTAGAAAGATATTAGAAGGCAGTGAATTAGTTTTCTGAGTTCTGTGCCCATGAGTCTTTCGAAATTAAGGATATTGCAAAAATTACACACCTGGCATACATACATTTGAATCTGGGAAGTATCACATGTTACAGGATATCCTCCTTAGGTGTATGATATATATGTACTTGTAATACTAGTATACTAATAGTGAGAATATAAAAGGAAGAAATAATGTGTGAGAAAAAATGTGGCAGCAACTATCCACTATAACATCCTCTAAGATCCCCCAATGTCACAAGTACACAGAGTCACTCACTTTCTCTCTCTCTCTCCTTCCCTCACTCTTCCTTTTTCTATTTATCAAACACACACATACCACTCTTCCTCATACAAAATTCTGGCTCCAAGGAGCACTCCATTTCAAGAATTCTTTTGACATTTATCTCAGTGAGATCCTGCAAAGATATAGCTTTATGGAAAATAAATTGTGATAATTCTCATTGTGAATAGAAGGGACATTTGGAGAGAAAAAAATGAACTATCTACAGCTGAAATGGAGGCAAAATGAGTCACCTAGGCCTTCAACAAAGGGAAGTCCAACACGCTACTCAAAGAAAAGGATACACTGTTCATTTTGTCTGCCCTTCCACAAATACCCCCATCTCCTACCTAGTCAATTCCCAAAGCCTTGATCTCCATCATAAAACCTGTCCAGTATCTCTATAGCTTCTAATGAACACTGCAGTCATCCACTCATGTGAACCTTCTCTAACTGCAGCAGTAGGACCTCAGACAATATCTTTATTCTCCAGTTCTTAAAATACAGCATACACTTGATAAATATTTATAGACAATAGAAATCCGAGGCTTGTGCTCAGTGGTCTTCTAAATAATTGAGTAACTCGTCCCATATTTCCTTAAACATAAACAAAGACAAGTCTGCAGAAACCAACCAGAACTATGTGGCCAAATCTATTTGATGGCAGAAGCCATTCTTTCCAAACGGAAAATAGTCTTGAATTTCTGCTACTTATCTTTTCCATTCTCCATATGTGCCAATTATTTCTTCCATTTACATACATATTCTTAGTGACCTCCAAATGGATGTCAGCAAACATTCCACAGAAGAAAAAATTGCCAAGACCCTTCCAGGTGCTGCAGGAGAAAAAAAAAAAAAAAGATCTGTGTTTAAACAGAAAGACTAGCACAGAGAGGCCTTCATCTTTACTCACTGGGTTACAAACAGATTAAAACCCCTTCCAGGTAATGCCTAATACCAGATTCAATAAGAAAACTTTGATGCACTGATCTTGGACATTCGCAGTTATGCATGTGCAGTGAGAAACATACCTCATCCCCATATGTGGATCAACCTCTGAGGCATTAAGTCAAAATGGAAACTTCCTTAAATCAAATTTAAAAATGATCTTTGTGAATCCTGATGGGGCTCTGAAGATCTAAAACCTAGAAGTCAGGTTTCACTTTATTTAAAAATAGAGAAAATGAGCAAAGCTATTGAGATAGTGGTAGCTGGAATATAATTCAACTCCCCAAGACCTGGTAGACAACAATATACTTTATTTTGGCTCCAACAAGGCCTGTGCCTTGATGGTTGATCAGCCCTTAAGTCTTGGGCTTCTCTGGTAAATGGCTCTGACATTTGATTTTGTTCTTGTGTTTATAAATATCATCTTTTAGTGACAAGTCTCCTTTATCTATAATATTTAGATTTTACATGCTACTGGTCATTATTAATGCTCAAGTCCTTTTGAATATCAAGAAGATTTACTGTCATCTTCAAGACTAACAAAAACAATTGCATTCAAATTTTAATGGCAATTTAGGATATTCATACCTGTGTCTCTTGGTATCTGCAGGAAGTCTCACAATCATTTTCCAAAAGATCTCTCTCTCTCTCTCCTCTCTCTCTCTCTGTATGTGTGTGTGTGTGTGTGTGTAAATAATCATTTTAATTTGAACATAAAATTAAGCATTGCCATTTTCAATATGAATGCATAGACCTTTTTTTTTTTAAGCTCAGAGTATTCCATTTTTTCCCTGACTTACACCAAACTAGAAGAAAGAGAACAACATATTTGTGTACAAGAGATGAAGTGCAGAAGGATCAACTGTGTGTGAAGAAGTCACAACTGTTTGTGCTGGCATCACTGCATCCTGGAAAACTTCCCAACTACTTTCTGGACACATTCTAATGCAACGCATTCTTCTGGTTTTCACATACTTGTCTAACCACCTGTGGATGCAATTGCCTTGGCTTTAACTTTGAGCTTCATCCCTGAACCAGACCTGGCACCTGCAGAAGAAAATATCAGGGGCTAAAATAGTGCAAACATGGCCACATGACAGTGTAATATCCTCCCACTGTGGTTCATAAGTGATGCTGTTTCAGAGTGTACATTTCATCTCACAAGACTCCAGACAACAGAAAAGCTAGACAAAGGAAAATATGTGATGGAGTAGTATTTATTTTGCGATCTTTCCAGCATTTCAGGGGGGAATGGTTTGCAGATGTATACCCTCCAATGACATTTACACATCTATTGTTTTCTTAACCTCTTTCCCCATCTTATTACAAGATTCTTTTCATGAAAAAGATTACAAACTGCCAGTGCTTTTCTGTGATAAAGAACACATGTCCTTCTGATTACAAGGGAAGACACTACGGGCTAGATAATAGGCCAAGTGTTAATGTCAAATTGGCTTCAGAAAAGGGGATATTTTTATGATTGTTTAAGCACTGGTATTTTTATAGCATAAATTCTCCTCTGTCTAAAGCACACCACTTAACCTGGTCTTCTACTATCAAGCTGCTAATTTACACAGCCCTATGACAGGAAACCTTCTCTAAAAATAAAACAGCTTTGGGGAGAATTAGCAGAAGTCCATCTGGACATGGAGCTGAACAAGGTAATTTCTCCTTAATAATCTGTTAAAAGAGTAACACTTTGAAACCCAGTTCCCATGTATTGGCCATAAATTCCAGCAGGGTCTTTGCTTTGCTTTGATTTTTTTGTTTGTTTGTTTTTTGTTTTGTTTTACATTTTCCCCATCAATTGTTAATGACTTAATTATCAACATTCCTTAATCCTCATTATGACTTTCAGTGATTTTAAAGTTCTGTGCAGTTCACAGTCTCTGGGAATGGACATCTGTACTTAACACATGCTTCCTGTGAGTATCCCCTCCCCACTCAGTAATGGATAGCACCTTAGCATGTGGTGATTTTATGATACCTTTTACTTTTTTAGTTTATAGTTATATCATTTCAATTTTGTCTTTCCTTCTTCAAAATCCTTTTTTTGGGTTATTTTCACTTCAAAGGCTCTACCTTAAGGTGATCATTCTCCAGTAGTCAATATTTAACAAATAAGAAATAATAAAGTGTGATTATAAACAATTCCTATTCAGTCATGTGGAGTCTTCCTTACCTGCTCTCTCTGCTTCCTCATTTTACTCCAAGTTACCTTTCCTGTGGAGCTTTCCTGAGGTTATGAATGAGCCCACCCCTCGCTACAGCTGGATTTCTCCCCTCACTTGATTTCCTTTGATGCACTGCTGTATGTTGGTTGTTTCTGTGGCATCCTTCTCCAGCTGCTAGAAAGGAGCTTCCTGGGGACATCATTCTCTTCCATGTCCCTAGAACTCAGAACAGCTCAAGGAGACTTGAATTAATGGTGCTCTTGTGGGTAAAACAACAAGCAGGAGACAGATTGCTTGGCAAATACATAAAAGTAAAACAGAATAGAAAGAGGTAGGGCACAGCTAGAATTGGGTACAATACTTGACTTAAATGGTAAGTGCCTATCAGAGCAACACAAAGGTAGAAAATAAAGTAAATTAAACAAAATAAAACAAAACTAAACTAAGTAACAAATGAACTAAAGTGAAGGGTCAAGCTTTTCACCATCACCTCAGTAGCCCATACCAGGGGACAATGAGATGTGATTATAAATCCAGGTTTATTTTTAGAGAAAATCCTGTAGTGTTAAATTAGCCTTCTGATAGTCTTAAAATATTAAATGTGTTTGCCAAAATCACTGCTTATTAAAAAAAAAACCCATAAGGTTAAATGAGATTAGCCATATCTGCATCCTTTAGATTCCTGCTCCCTAAACCCTTGGCATCAGATTGTGTTCTTTTTTTCTTTTCTTTTATTATTATGAATAAAGAAGTCACATTTTCTATCCTTGTATATCCTTATTCAAGTTCCCTTCTCCCTCCCACCACATCAGGTTATTCTCTTTTCTCCATATCAAACCCCCCCCCGCAATTGTGTTCTATTTCTACAAAAGATGAGATACTTTACCATACAAAAAATTTTTAATGGAAAAACTTTAAGTGAATAATAATTAGTTAATTGTACATAACAGTTTCTTCAAAACTAGTAATATCATATCCATTTAAATATTAACAGTAAAATGACTAAATATGCTGTAAACTATTTATAAAGTGTCATGGACTGTAGCCATTAGAAGAACATGAGAAACTGATATGTACATATGTAGTCATATGTGTATTTTTTTATTTGTGGCTATTCATATAAATATGTATATATACATATATATAAACTGTAGAAGAAGCCAATGATCAAATTTTAAAAGATAAATAATTTAATGAGAATAAAAAGTATAGAAAAAAGAATATTAAGGTGTTACTTTTTGAAAAAGGAAGATTAAGATAAACACATGCACATAAATATTCCTCTTCTTTTAGGAAATTCCTCTTACTACTAGAAAAAAATGAGATGATTGTCAACCCTACTTCTACTTTTTTTCCAATCCAGAAAGACATTTCCCACCATTTCTGCAATTAGATTATTGTTGTGTGGCAAGTTCTGAACAGAAATGCTATAACAGAAGCTAATTATATCAGTTTCAGGTTTCAAGGACTAAGAACTCAGTCTTCCTTGCCCGTTCCCCCTCCCTTTGACTTGTGTAGCTGGATGCTACAAGTCTGCCCTGGTTTCTGAGGAAAGCTTGGAAGAGCCAGGACACAGGGAGACAGCCCAAACCACTGAGATAGCACAAGGATAAAGTACCTCAGGAAGCTTCCATATTCTATGTGACACCATGTTGAGACAAAGAAATACTACATATTATAGTAATGATGCCAACATAGCCAAGTGTTACAGCAACCTGCATTATGAACTACACAAGAATCCCTTTACATTTTATAGCATGTTACATCAGCTAGTAAAATACAAAAATTATGAATGACATCTGATGCACAGATTAAACTTTATTTATTTGGATGTAAAAGCCACGAGGAGAAATTTTATTTATTTATTGGTCAGATTTATGTGTTTACAGCTATGAACATAAATGGCCCTCCTCTCTAGACTGTGTCAAGCATTCTTTTCTTAACCTAACCAGTGTGCTATTCTTCAAGTCATAACTGTTCTAATGGTTGCTTAATGTTTCATAATTCTATTTAACCGTAATGAAATATACCAAGAATTATTTCCATTGCCATTTGATATTCTCTCCATCAAGTAAAATATCAGACAGATAACAAAGCATGTAGAAGTGTGAAAGATTACTATAGGGTTGACAGTTAATATCCTTCAGCCAAATTTTCAAAGAATTTCTTGGTTACTACACAGATAGCTAACAACAAAAACTCTGATGCTCCAATCTCAGAGTGTACAGAAAGCTAACATACCTATACTAGCACTTTTTAAAAATAGATATTTGTGGCTAAATAACCTCAACTTTGAGTCTATTCTAATATAGGAATTTGAAAGGCAAACCATACATTTCCCATTTACTTTTTTCTTTGGCAAATTCTGAATTCACAGATTGTACAGATATTTTAGTATTCTTAGCTAAGGCATCTCCATGTATGATTTTGTCTTGGAAGTCTGCTCCGTGGTTAAACCACATTTTGTATACTTCCAACGTTGGACACATGATCTGGGCTAACTGAGGCAAAGGGCAGCCACAGGAAACATCATCCAGGCTGCAAGAAGTTGTGCCAGAGGTTGTGGATGGCCATTTTACAGGTCACGAAGAAAACTGGGAGCAGAATCAACCAACATAGAGTTCAGTGAGTAGGAAAAGTAAGTATGTGATGTTCATGGTGAGCCAATGTGGAACTCAAAGAGACTTATTCATAAGGAACAGAGAAGAGACACACCTTGGTAAAGACTTCTGTAAGCAAAAAGAAAAGAGAAATGGGCAAGGATTTGTTCATCTTTGGGAAAAAAAATCACACTTTTGTTCTGATAAATATCTATTTGTTTGCTAAGCTTTGTTCGGTCCTCTTTTTCGTACCCTCGTAGCACTAGGATCAGCCTATAGCTCCAGCATAGTATAAATGGTAACACATTTATAGTCTCCATCTTGAACTGTTTGAACTGCAGATTTATAGAGAGATTTAGTGAATATTCCTTAGCGAGAATTTGAAGATTTTTTTTCTAAGATTAAAAAAAGAAGGATATCAACATTTTTATAAATGTACACCAACATTTGTAAAATAGAAACATAAAAAAATTATGTCACAGTTAACAAGTGGATCTGAGTTAACCTAAGTTTATCTGAAAAAACCTGAAAGAAAAGAATCAGAGCAATGTTCAATAACTCCATTCTTAAACTATGTGGATTTAAACTTATCCCACCAATGGAACGAGTGTCGAAAAGTGGCTTCCAGATATGGGGCAGATGTTAAAAAGAGATGAACTGTGAGATACAGGAAAGACCTTGAGCTATGAAGATAGCAATCATATTTAGGGAGACAGATTAATTTTGCAGAGCAGAAAAACATGAATGAAGAAGCTACACGGGGAGTTTTACAAGACAGCATGGAGGTCTCCTGGAGCTTATTTTTAAACAGAGTTGAACTTTCCTGATGCTTGCTAAATGATTAACAAGGAAGTTTAATTTCATGCTGAGAACACACTCAGGGAGGCTGAGCACATCAATTTTATGCAACAGGAGTGTAGCAGTCTTGCTGAGGACAGGGAGTGTTGACCTACAGGGAGGCTGCATTGGTGTAGTGGTAAGGGATGTGACCATGTCTCCCCATATTTTAAAAGCAAGTATGGAATTAAAAAAAGAGGAATACAATTTTTAAGATTTATTTATTTATTATGCATACAGTATAGAGCAGATATCATCATAGATAGTGGAATATTGTTTTAAAGACATAATTGCTACTATGCTTCTGAGCTGGTTTTGTTTGTTGTTTTATTTTTATATATTTATTTGTATGTATGTGTGTGCATGAGCATCACATATAGAGGTGAAGGGGTGTGCATATTAGCAGAGGGAATTATATCCCATGAGGCTTGTGTAACAAATGAGTCACTTGATATAGGCGCTAAGATTTGAACTCTAACTTTCTGGGACAACACCAAATGCTCTTAACCACTAAGTCATTCTCTAGCCCACACCTTAAAATAATAAAATGACAACAAAAGGGAATTGTTTGTTTAAAGCAAGGTCAGAAACTGTGGTCTATCTCCTGAAATAATCCCTTCCTGTTTGTATAAATCAAGTTTCACTAGAGCACAGCTGCATTTATTGGTTTATATGTAGAGAGTGGTAGAATTAAGGTATGATGTCAGATGTCAGTCTTTTTTTAAAAAAAAAAAAAAAAACAAGTTTGAAATTAAAATATAATTATATTATCCACCACTTTCTTAATCCAGCACATGCCCTAAATACAATTTAAATGTTTGTCCTTGTAACCACAGATAATTGTAATACTCAGCCCTTATCAGGGAAACTTCATTTTGCCTCAGAAATGGAGCTTTACAGAAAACCACAACCAATCAAAATGCAATTTGGGAGGTCAGCCCTGAGGGATACATCTACAACACAACACCTGTACCTAACACTGGAATAACATGCCAGAAGCAAGAATAAGGAAAACTATCAGAGCCAGAGGATCCAAGAGTTTGATGTAGGATTGTGTCTCCTAGAAATGTCAGAAGCTACACCCAAAAAGTCTCACCGACAGGACTGCATAAGCATGAGCAAGACATAAGCTATGTGCGTGAAAATTAACAGGGAAAAGCCTATGGAGCCTCAAACTACATGAAAAACAAAAGAAAAGTGCTGAGTATGGGGAAAAAAAGAATACACCATTTGGTTATTCATTACCATACAGCCAGCCCTGAAAACATATATTCAACTAACGTTTATAAACTGAGCAGGTTGTATTTATTTATTGAGGAATACATGTGTACATACATATACCTATGTGAGAACATGAAGAAAGAGGTTATGAATTTACAAGAAAGCAAGTATTTCATCATTTCATTTCCCTCTCAAACCCAACCCACGTTCCGCTCAATAACCACAACCTCGGTCTCAAACTCATGGCCTCTGTTTCTTTAATTGTTGTTCTAAATATTCCATAATAGTTTTAACTGAGATTATGCAGCCTAAATTTTCTAATATCTGGAAATTGAGAAAAGATTTCTGAAAATGAAAAGCAACAACAACAACCTATTTCAGTGTTTATAACAAGCAGATAAATAATATGTATGATGGTTTACACAGGAAGGAACAGTGGAGAAGTGCTGATACATTATCTCCAAGGTTACTGGTGCACTTGATTGGTGTGACACTATTTGAGGAAGCACTGTGAGCAAAGAAGCATACTATGCTCTCTAGACTGTAATGCCAAATATACCAATAAAAAACAAAAAGCCTAAAAACAATTATGCAGTTAGATGGAGACCTAAGTAATACATGGTTGAAAACTTAAGGGTCAAATGCAAGGTAATTGATTTGCCCTGTATCAGTGCTAATTATTGTAGTGAATACAAATGACCCGAGACTTCCTCAAAATGTGGTCTTCAAAGGATACACTCAACTGCTTTAAACAATATAGATGATCATTAAGAAGAAGTAAATACATTAAAAGGATTAAAAACATGCTGAACAAGCACTAATCATAAAGTTCTAGGGAGATGTGTATCTAAAGTCTATAGAGAACAAATATGTTATGACATGTAATACACGTAGAATCTAACAACACATTCTTTTGTAGCTAAAATGAGAGATTCAACTTTAATAACATAAAATATATTTTAGAATGGGGAATATTATTAAAAATAAAATGGGATATTCATAATCAATGTTTAGTTCATCTAGGCATATAAAACAACTGTTATGTTCAATATAAGTTTTCAAAATGTAAAATTTAGAAATTGACATGATAAAAGGAAGATAAAACTAATCTAATATTAATTATTTTCAGAAACAATTGTGCAGAGAATCGGGGTGACTCATTTTTATATGCTTTACAACCAGTGTGATCCAACTGATACTTACATGAATACTCCACATAAGACAAAAATATGCATCTTCTTTTAAGTTTCTATGACATTCAGATAGACAGTCCATGGTCTGGGTTGTAAAGACAATCTCAAAAACATTGCAATAATAAAGGGCTTATTTCCCCCGACATAATTAAGCAGTACATATAAAACAAATGCAATTAAATAAGAAATTAAAATAACTTTTTAGAATAAACATTTTATTTGATTTTCCAACTTAAGAAATTAAGTTCACAATTAACTGTATAGCATCACCTCCTATTATTTAATGCTTTTCAAGTTGGTTGGGAATAATCAAATTTAAGAGCACTAGATAGAATAAACTGATTTTTAAGTATTCCTTTTTTATTAATCAAGCATTATACCCATTATCAATGGCAAATTATATTCTGATAAACAAAACAAGCCACCCATTGCCAGTTAGCAGTTTGTGCTTGAGTCAAATGTAATATAGTCCATGTATTTTTACAAAGGCAGGCCAAATTATTGCCACAAGCTGCAATTAAATTATTTTTATAGTGGACAAATATTGTCCTAATGCAGTTCAATATTATTGTTATTATTATGCTGATCATATTATACTTTCAGGAATTATATTTATTGTCAAATGAAAACTACCAACATATTACTAATATCTATTCTTTATTTCTTTCCTACTCTCTTCATGTACATATACATATAATTATAAAATTTTATGACAATAAAATATTTACTGGGTTAGAAAGTAGTTTTTCACAGTAAACTTTATCTCTCATCTATAGGAATCTAACAGACCTCAGTTCAATGATGCAGAGCTTAGGGGAAAAGATTACTATTCAAAAAAGCAACAGATAGATACTTATGTGAACAATTAAACACAGACATATTTTATCAGAATAAAAACACTTTTTGGAAATACTCAGAGAGCTTTTATGATCTCAGATTTTAAGATGATGCAGCTTGAAGAAAATAAATTAAGATCCAGACCAAAAACTTAAATAAATCATGAGAGCATCATACGTAACCCTACAAAGTTAGACTTAATGAAGCATCTTATCAACTTCCTCCTGCTTGAGGAAATGGGAACGGAGCTGTTTAACCAACTGAATGTTTGCCAGCCTTCATGAACACCACCATTTATAGGAATATTCTAGTGGCATAAAATCATCCTAAGGTGTGGTGGAATGTTCTCTGTATGCTGTAAATAAAGGACTGTTTTGGCCTATGTAGAGCACAGTAGAAGTGGGTGGAGAATCAGAGAACAGACAGGTAGAAGGAGGGTGGACCATCAGACCCCTAAGAAGAAGAGACACGTGAGAAATCCAGGTGAGCCACAGGCTAGGACACGTGGCAGATAGATTAATGGAAATAGGTTGAATTAATATGAAAGAGCTAGCTAGTAATGTGCTTGAGACATGGACCAAACAGTATGAAATTAATATAAGTGTCTGATTCATTTCTTTGGGGGACAAAAGCCGCCGTGGGCCAGGTCCAAACCTTCGGACCCAAAAGGGCCCAGGAAACCTCTTACAACACTAAGGAAATTTAAACATTTCCTATCTTTCCACATTTTCTTTTACACAGAGATCCCATTTAAAAAAAAAAAAACCTAACTTTCTACTATATCTGTCATCCTCTCACTATTAGAAGCTCAAGATTGCTAACCTTTTTGGAAAACTGTTATTCAATACTGATTGACGTTCAGGTATGTAGTTGTTACCCTGGGCTTCAGTGGAAAATGAAGACTGCCTGCATCAGTCTGTTTTGCTGCTTATTCACTGCATTATCCAACTTACTATGTTTCTGTGCCTTAATTTTCTTGTGTCTTAAATAAGAACCCTATAGATACACTGTAAAAATAAATCATATTTTATGTTTAAAATGCGTAAAAACTGATTAGGTTGTAGTGACTCTTTTTAATTTGTTAACGTCTTTTTTAGACTTTCTTATTTAAATTTTGTTTCCATATCCACCATTGCTACTCCTCCTCCTCCTTCCAGTCCTCTCCCATCCTTTCCCCATCCCAACCCCCCAGTCACTCCCCTAGAGAAGGCAAGGACTCCCAAGGTGAGTCAGTTCGGTCTGGTATATCTGGCCGAGGTAGGGCTAAGTCCCTCCCCCAAGTATTAAGGCTAAGAAAGGTGTTTTCCTGGTAGGCACGTGCTCCAAGAAGCCAGTTCATGCACCAGGAATAAAGTCTGGTCCTAGTGCAACAGGCTCCATAAATTGTCCATGCCTTTCAACTCTCATCCACATTCAGAAGGTCCAGATCCATTCCATGAAGGCTCCTCAGCTGTCATTTCAGAGTCTGCAAGCTCCCAATAGAACTGCACAGCCTACTCTGTGAGTCTCCCCATCATGATCCATACTCCTCTGCTCATGCAATCTCTCTTTTCTCTCTTCAGCTAGACCAGTAATTCGACCTGGTGTTTAGCCATAAATCTCTGCATCTGCCTCCATGAGCTGCTGGTTGAAGGTTCTATAATGGCATTTAGGATGGTCATTCATATGATAATAGGAAAAGGCCAGTTAGACACCCTCTCCACTATTGCTTGGGTCCTAGCTAGGCTCATCTTATGCATTCTTGGATGTTTCCCTAGCATCCGGTTTCTCTCCAACTCCTCAATTGCTCCGTCTATTAGGATATCTACTTCTCTTCTCTCCCACCCTGTTGCTCTCCAACACTCAACCATCTCATTTTCTCATGTTCTCTTCTCATCTTGCCTTGCTCCCTCCTCTGGTATAATCACAGTTTGTTAATTTCTTTAATTTGTTAACTTCTTAAAGAGATCATTCAAATGGATTCTTTTTTTCCCATTTAAAATGTATAGAATTGTCTTTGGTATCTTGTTCTTTCTCTTTGGGACCATCATTAAACTCTGACTTATCAGCCAGCTCCCAAATATCCACTCAGAGACTTAATATTAATCATAAATTCTCAGCCCATAGCTTAGTCTTGTTACTAACTAGCTCTTACAAGTTTAATTACCCCATATTTCTATCTATGTTCTGCTGTAGATTGATACCTTACCTCAGTATGCCATCGGTATCTCCTCCTTCCTCTGTGTCTTGATCACAGTTGCTGTGAGTCTACTCTTCTCCTTCCCAGCATCCTCCTAGTCTTTCTCTCCTGCCCTATTTGTTCCTGCCCAGGCAAGTAAGCTCTTTAGTAAGCAATGAGAGTGATACATATTTACAGTGCACAAAAGTTGTTCCACAGCATTTTCCTAAGGAGGACACTATTTGGAATAGGCCTTCAAAATAGAAAAATTTTAAATCACATATGGTGAAGCACTGCTAAAGTCCAGTGATTGCCACTGAACTCATCCTTCTGTGTACACCAAAGAAATTGTCTGAAGTTGATTCTAGGAATGGTGTTTTCTTTTAATGGTTTCCAAAGACTTTACTTCAGAATCTGATGTTCAGCTAGTAATAAAGATCTCTTCACTAATATAAAAGTTATGTTTTGATGTTTTTCAAACTCAGTTGTCTCTTTTTTTTTTCTATATGACTCTAAGTTTTAGAGCAAATATACCTTATTATGTATCTCACCACACACACACAAAAAAAAAAAAACCCACAGGATATTTTCTAAAGTCCAAGTATTAGTATTAGAAAATATAAATTTATGTATATACCCATATAATTTAGCAAAAATTTAAGAATGGAAACAAAATATATTCAGAAAGTTTTATAAAATAGGTTCTAGCTGGGAAAGAAAGGAGAATTTAAACAAATCTGGCTTCAGAGACAGTTTGTAAACCTGAAAAAGTCTTTCTTTTCAAGGTTGTCTGTGAACTACTATATCCTGAAATTGACATTTAGGAATTATTTCTGTGGAGCATATACTGCAGCTATTAAGCCATGACCAGTTGTGACATAGCCATCACTATTAAGAGGAACCTTTGAATGCTTTATACATCCAGATCCTTGGGCTCTTGTTTAGGTAGACAAACATGGGAGATCAAAGGCCATTGAAAAGTAGTTCTAGATTTTAATGAGGTTCTTGGTGATCAATGAAAATAGTTGTTTTTCTTTCCTTTTCTTTCTTTTTCTTTTCAAAAAAAGTAGAAGAAATTAATCTATTTCCTACTTTAAGTAAATGAGTTTTTCTTTCAGATTTTACTCACACTGCTTTTTATCTTTGTCATTCAAAAATTAACATTAGAGATAAAAATAATGGGGAGTTGAGCATTGGTTGGATAGGGAGTGGAAAAAAAGTTTTGAAGAAGATAGAAGAGGGGAAAGAATATGATCAAAATACAGTGTAAGAAAATTTTGAATAATAAGAATAATAATTACAATAAACTTCCGTGGAAAACTTCGTAAGTCTTATTCCTTAAAGTAACTGTGTTGCATTTATTCATTAATTCATGAGAAGCAATAGCCATGATCTACTCCTGACACAGCACTTCCATTTAACCCAAATGGACACACAGTGGCATCAACCTCAGATTCCCTCATCATCCACAATCACATAATGTTTGGCAGCCACTGCTATCACGTCAGTGTGATTGAGCATTCTGTCCCATTGGGTTGCAGTTCTTATTTTGCATGGGGAATAATGCCTCTTTGACAGCTAACACATAAAGAGCATAAAATCAGAAGTGACTCTAAAGAAATTATTTAGAAAAGCAAGCTAGGATGGTCTGTGTATAAGGCCAATGCTTTCATTTTCTACATAAGAACTTCATGAATCAAAGCTTGAATGATTCAATGGTTATTTCCCAAGACAATTATAGCCAGTACACTATTGATTACTACTCAGTAGACAAAAAATGAAAAGAAAGTAGTAGACAAAAAATGAAAAGAATAATGTATGCTGTTGATCCTGTACTTTAGCTCAAATAAATTTAAAGCAACTTTCATGTCTTAATATGCTTCAAATGCTGGGTGCCCACCTTTCTTTGGACATTGTATCTGTATTAACACCATTGTATGTGATATGAGGGTATTTAGATATTTTATGAGGTCTAAGATTAAAATAAAAACTAGTAATTTGTTCTTTCAGATTTCACTTATACTGTTTTTTTTACCATCTAAAAATTTACAATGAATAGAGAAAACATAAAGTTGGATGGGTAGAAGAGGAAGGAGAATCTGGAGAAAGCTGGGAGAGGATAAAGAAAGAATATAATCGAAATATATAATATGAAAAACAACATTAATAAAAATTACAATGAAATAAATTAAATAATTTAACAAATATATTTACTAGTACAATTTATTACTATTAAAGTCAGAAGATTACAACTAGACAATATTGTCCTGGAGTTTAAGTTTATGTCAGAAATAATATAAAGATTTAAAATGTAAAATTAAATTTTACATGTTAAATAAAATAAATCCTTAAACTGGAAACAGCCATTCAAAAGCAACAGCTCAAATAATCTTCTTCCAAATAGAAAGAAACTTGTACTGGCTGTTCTTGTTAAGTGCAGTCCCTCAAAATCACAGTGAAGAGCACGTCTTATAGCTCATGATGTTCATCAGTAGCCTCACAGGAGTGTCCGTCCACAGCAATGCTGTGCAAAGGAATTCCCAGTTTCACCCTCAGGACTTGAAATGCAGTCTTTTCTGTATTTAGTAACTCATCAACTAATAGCAAGTGAATATTTCCTCTATTCAAAATGTTGGGCCTAATCTAACTATTTTGCCAGAATAATAAGTGTTGGAAAGTATTTCAAAAAAAGAGAATTGAGCTGGGCTTGGTGGCGCATGCCTGTAGTCCCAGCTACCCGGGAGGCTGAAACAAGGAGGATCGCTTGAGTTCAGGAGTTCTGGGCTGTAGTGCGCTATGCCGATCGGGTGTCTGCACTAAGTTCGGCATCAATATGGTGGCCTCCTGGGAGCGAGGGACCACCAGGTTGCCTAAGGAGGGTAAACTGGCCCAGGTCGGAAATGGAGAAGGTCAAAACTTCTGTGCTGATCAGTAGTGGGATCACGCCTGTGAATAGCCACTGCACTCCAGCCTGGGCAACATTGCAAGATCCAGTCTCTTTAAAAAGAAAAAGAGAGAGACAGTTGAAAGTTAACTTATAGGGTAGCAGGACAACCAAGATATTGATAATAAAACAAGAAGTGGAGAGGGGGCTCAGCAGTTAAAAAACACTTGCTACACAGTCATGGTTCAGAAGCCAGCACCCAAGTCACAAGCCAGGGCCACCCTCCAACACCTATAACTGCCTTTCAGGGACAGACACCTGTATGTAGCTGCTGTAATCATGTCTGGCCACCACACTCACAAAAGACACAAGTACCCAATGTCATCCTTGAAAATAGAAGGAAGATGCAGTCATATTTAGTTCCTACTCTTTTCTCAAGATCAGTCAGTCTTTTTAATCTAATAGTTTTATCTTTAGGAGCAATTAATTGCTGATTTCTTAACTTCCATAGTAAAAGAGAAAGATAATACTTGGGTTTGTCTATAACCTAACATTACTATCTACCATTCATGTGTCACCAAATTTAGCTTCAAATCATTTAGAAAATGTAGTTTTGGAGAGTTCAAAACTCTGAGTTTTGAGTCTGGCATTCCACTTTTGCATAGCTAAACTCCTAAGAATTCTGTGCAACTAAACCACAAAGCCTGCATCCCACTTTCAGAGACATTTGGTATCCATGTCTTGTTGCCCTCTTCTATTACACAGACCTCAGCTGGGCTGAACCTAATAGAAGGAGAGGGTCCTTTTTCAATAAACCTGGGCCTGAGTTAGAATTACTGGAGTATGAACTTCTCAAGGACTGTAGTTCCTATATGTGGCTTCTAAAGCATTCTGGTTTCAGTAGTCAGACTTGGGAAAGGGTCCAGAGTTCCAAGAGTGAGCTTGACAGAAAGCAAACTGAATCTCCATAGTCTTTCATAAACACAGCTAGAAACAAACTGAATTTTATAGTTCTGTGGTTTTGGTTTACCAGCCTCATTTTGCTACTCTTTATTGATTTTAAACAGCCATAGCCCCATAGAAATTCAAGAAAATGAAAAGAGTAGCCACCTCCTGATGATAATATAAGAGAATACATGTCTTCTTTTAAAACAAACTCACTTAGGCACGTAGAAAACCAGGATAATAAAGTAGAAAAAAATCAAAGGAGCCTACATGGGTTAAGGAGCTATACAGGAGATAAACCTGTGACAGACTTTGGTATGTATGTGAGTCTCACAAAGGGGTAGTAAAGACAATGTTTCTGAGATCTGTGGGGAACATCATTCAAGAGAATAAAATGTGGCTCCCAAAAAAGTACTTTCCAATTTCTATAACAACAACAGAGATAACTTAAGAAAAACCCTGTGAATGTTCGTTCCCCAAACTTGAAGGAATAGGTCATATGAAAGTTCAGTTCAAATACGTGAAAGAGGACTCCTTGAAGATTACATTTTTTCTCTAACATATGACTTCATCTTCAGTAGCAGCAGATTGCACTGGTACCTCACCACCCCTCCTTAATATGATTATGTCCTCAACGACCAACTACTTATATTCAAACAGAGCTCTGTTGCTTCCTTCTGGCAACCGGTCTTTCCCTGTCTCCTCACCTCTTCTTCCCCCTTCAATCAAGCTACACCCTGCCTTGCAGACCTTTGAGGTTTTGGCTAACTTTGTGTTCTTAGCCTCAAATTCCAGTGGAACCTCTCAGCCTGAAGCAGCTATTACTGTTTCTGTAGGATGTGGTTATTCCGGCAGTCTTCAGTTACCACTTGTAGACCTCCAGACCTCGCTGTGGCAAGCGGGGAGGACCCTGGCCATTCTCTGCCTGGGATGGATGACTAAAGCAAAGCACATGACCCAAATTAGCAAAGGAAGGAACAGGGACAGATGGAAAGAATTTCCTTCAAACAAATAAAAGTTTTTTTGGACTCTTCTTTTATGATTCAACTCTTCTGTTGCTCAACTAAAAGTTAGAGTCATAGAAAAGGGAAAAGTGCCTGATGAGTGAACAACAGACAAAAATAATCCCCAGGAGTTCTCACCTATGCATGGAGAAAATAGAAAATTGAGTGAACTCAAGAGGCCTTCATATAGGTTTATCATGAATGCTATTCATTCGTCAGTCCTGTGCTTTCTGTCTCACTGGGTTTCAATTTTGGTTAGCACAAAAGCATCTGTGACCACAAGGCTTTTATTTTATGTGTAAACAGAAGGCCCTGGTGAGTGCCCATTTGTCTTCTGATTAACAGCCTCACAGAAACGCAGCAATAGACTGTGGGAAACAGCATTCCACTCTATTATACACTGAGGAAAAGCTAGATCACAAAGCTGCTACTGACCACCACAGTGAACTAGGAGAGGGTGAGGCTGCCATTTCCAGATCCCTCTAAACTCAGGGACATTTGACAGGTCTCAATGGTTGGAAATAACTGCAAATTCAGTTTTCAATTAAAAAGAAATCATTTCCAAATGACTGTGTTTATGAAAGAGCTACTCAAAGCTCATTCTCCATTCATTTCTCAGAAACTGCACCCTAAACTAGACAAGGCATGTTAGTTCTCTTTTCTTTTTACTAGTTTTTAGAAATAGGGCTCCACTAGGTATCTTAAGCTGGTTTTGAACTCATGGTAATCCTCCTGCCTCAGTCTCTCTAGTACAATGCACATGTAATAACACCTGGCTTTAATTATCATCTTTTTCCCATCCAAAGCTCTCTGCCTCTGAGTCTGCAATTTTTCTGGCCAATTTCTACAGCCTTTGTGCTCCATGGCTGGGATCAAGTGAAATTAAAAGATACTACCTTACCCCTTAGGTTGTCTTTCCTTCCCTTGTTAGTCGCCATTTTATTGTCTCTTACAAGTGACATTAGTACTTACTAAATGTGTCTTTTACTTGACATGATGATCTCCAGTTCCTTCCACTTCATGCCATGCCAGGCTCACAAAGCAAATTTAAGGTGTTTTTCCTCATATGTGAATTTATTTTGGAAAAGGGACCTAGAAAAAAAAAGGAAACTGATAATTGGGATGGTAATGAAAATGAACAGAAGGGACGATATGAAAAGGATAATGGTAAATGATAAAGGATGTCACATACAGATGTAGACATACACAGTGAAACTCTTTATAATTAAAATACATTCACAAAAGTCCAGACAATGAACAATAGAAAAAATAAATGGTCATGTCCTTTTAATATGGGTTTACTTTAAAAGAGTCATCTGTAGAAACTAACCCAAGGATGGCTGGTAGTTTTACTTTACTGGTCATTATGAAGTAGAATATCAGAAAGCCTGTGTCTTGTGGCCTGCCATGTGTCCTGGTTTCATTTCTTGTTACTGGGATAAAGTATCCAGACAAAAACAGCTAATGGGGAAAGTGTTTATTTTAGCTCATAGTTCATCATATCAGGGAAATCTTAGCACCAGGAACTTAAGGGAGTTTGTCATGTCTGGAAGAGAGAGCACACAGCTCTGCTGGCTCTCAGCTTGCTCTCTCTACTGTTATATATTTCATGAACCAAACAGAGGGACTAGTGTTCATTGACTTTGAGATTTGGTCTTCCTACATAATAAACTTGATGAAGATAATCCCACAGATATGTTCAAAGTTCAACCTAATCTACACAACTCCTCAAAATGACTCCTTTCTGGAAGGTGATTGTAGATTATGTCCCATTAAGAATTAGAATCAGTTGGGCTTCAGTTTTGTGCAAGGTGATAGATATAGATCTATTTGCATTCTTCTACATGATGACATCCTGTTAGACCAGCACCATTAGCTAAAGATGCTCCTTGTGCATCTTTGGCTTCTTTGTTGAAAATCAAGTGTCTTTATGTGTGTAAATTTATGTCTGGGTCTTCAATTTAATTCCATTGATCCCCTGATTGTTTTTATGCCAATACTATGCAGTTTTTTATTACTCTAGCTTTGTAGTAAAGATTGAAATTAGGAATGGTGATACCTATAAACATTCTTTTGTTTTGCAACATTATTTTACCTATCCTGACTCCTAGCAATAGTGAATATATAGGCTGAACTGGCCATCCTCTGATCAGATTGGTGACTATCCCAGTTGTAACCAGACAAGCTTCACCCTGCAACTAATGAAAACAAACGCAGAAACCCACAGCAAAACATTAGACAGAATTTCAGGAATCCTGTAGAAAAGGGGAAGAAATAATGGTAGGAGTCAGAGGGTTCAAGCATATCACAAGGAAGCTCACAAAAATCAACTAATCTGGGCTCATAGGGGCTCACAGAGACTGAAGGGACAACCAGGGAGCCTGCATGGGACAGACCTAGGCTCTCTGCACATATATTATACTTGAAGGCTTGGTTCTCTTATGGGAACCCTAACAGTGGCAATATGCTCTGTTTTCAAGTCTTTTACTTATACTGGCTCATCTTGCCCTGCCTTAATACATGGGGAGGTGCTTAGACTTACTGGAACTTGATATGTCATGTTTTCTTGATACTCTTGAGAGACCTGCTCTTTCCTAAACAGAAATGAAGGAGGGGTGGATTAGGGAATGAAAACAGAAAGGTTAGGGAAAGGGACTGAGAGGAGAGGAGGATGGAGAAAAAGGTCAGGATGTAAAATAAGTTAAATGTATTTAAAATAAAAAGCTAGGGCAGCAAAAAGCTGAAGGAATCAAATGTTCAAGATCTCCTCAGGCAGTTGAGAAATGGAAAAAAATAGCCAAACTTTATCAGCAATCATAAATGGTGCAGAGAAAATTATCACATGGTTGCTTTCATAATACATGAATTTAGGCAAGTTTATTACTACTGTGGAAATCGTTGCTTGGCTTTACTGCACTGCTCTGCAAAAACAAACCATACTCACCAATTCTGAGTGTCTCATCTATTTACAAAACACTGTCTTTCTCTAAAGTCCCACAATGTAGACCCTGGGCTGTGAACTAGCATAGCCATACTCAGTGGTCCCTCAATCCTCAAACTCTCTAGAAGGTTCTGAGATCTATAAGCACATTAAGGTTGTGGAATCTCTAGCCTTTCAACTGCCTGGAAAATTTGAAGAGTTTCCTACCCTTTGATTATAGATGGCCTGCTTACCTGCTCCAAGGCAAGCTGCAAACTGAAGCAGACAACATTACATAAACCATGGACCCCTGTTAAGAGTCACTTTGGAAATTCCCAAACTGTGGTGCTAGTTAGCGTAGATGCTGTGGTTACCAGCCAAGCAGAGGGTCCAAACCACCTCAGAAAGATTCCAAAAACGCGTTCTGTGTCACAGTTTCTAAACAAAGCCAGTAATATTTGAATCCCTTACCACAAAGACATGTCTAATATTGCTTATCATGATGCCAGCTACTTAAAGAAAAGAATCTGCATTTTGCTGATTTTATCAGCTCATTGATATTGAAAATGTAAACTGAAATATGTGTTGACTATGGAAGCAAATGGGAGCATTCCAAACAGATATAGCCTGCCTCATCAGTAGTAACAACCCAAAACCCTTGGATAGGTTTTAATTCCAGGTATTGAAGAATGTTCACTTGGTGATATCACCACAGGCTCTGAAGATTCTTTTAAACTACCATAACATTTACTGGAAAATAAACAGGATTTAACAAACATTTTTTTTCCATTGGATTTGAGAATTTTTAAGGTCTACTCCAGGCTCATAGGAGCTCCTTTTTGCCCTGCCTTGGCATCAGAAATCCGATCCTATTCTCTGGGAAAATATCCCTTTTTTGTATTAAGAAGTTAATGTTTATGGCAAAGATGTTATAATAACCCTATACAGAAATCACAAAGTCTAAATCAATGGTGGCAGGGAGAGCTAACAATAACTGGGGTTTACCACAAGTGGCACCAGATGTTAGAAGTACAGCACCATTGCCTTGCCCACATGTCTCTCTTGTTTGCCATTGGTCCCTGGGGCTGACTCATAGACAGGGTAAAGATTGGAGCCCTGCCCCTCCTCATCAGAAAGGAAGGGTTCTATAACCACAGTTGGGGAGAGAACCCCTTTTCATCTTTCAGTCTCCTTTTATAGAACATGATTTTGGCTCCCATTCTTAGAGAATTCACCATGAATTTTGCTTTTAGTATTAAGAAATGTTTTAATAACCAGTGGTTTGAGTTTCTGAATCCAAGCTCCAAAATAGCCAGTTTGTTGCCTGTTGCTTCAGTTTCTTCTTACTTAATTTGACACTGGATGATTTATTTGACCTAAGGTGACCAAGAATGCCTAGTACAAAGTGCTCATATCCCGAGAATTTATTCATCCAGGCAAACTGGGATTAGTGGTCATTCTAAATAAACCCCACTCTCATCAATAACTATAATCTGTGTCCCTAAGTTCTACTAGCAAATACTTATCTCCTACTAATATCATGGTGTCCACATTCTTTTGCCTCTCTGCCCCCATCCTTTTTCTTTATTTCACTCTCAGTTTTGTTTGCTAAAATGTGTCTCTGATAAACACAGTGTATGTAATCTGGGTAAAGGGAGAGAAAGCATGAAAGCATTGAAGGATTTTTAACCTAAACTATATTGTGTGTATGAATACATTCTGGAATAAAGTAGGACCATATCTAGACTTCTGTGACTAGCACTATAAATGAAGACCTAATGGAGTCTTTCTGACTGTAGTGGCATAATTTGCATTAGGTAAAATATATTTTAAATTTTGATAGGTTGAAAGTTGGAAGGAGAAAGTCTAAGCATAACTTTTAAATATTCAGGCTAAATGCTTATAAATGATCTTATTTATCTATAGATAAAAGACAAATGCCCCACAGTAAGTATTCATAAAAAGCCAAGAGTGGAGGCAGCAAGCTACAAATGAGGGAACTGAAAATTTGCTAATGTCCGTCAAGCTAGTAAGTGGCTAAATAAGGATCCAGAACTCTCTCAGATAGTCACAGCTTCCATTCTGAAGAGAGCAGATGAAAAAAAAAAAAAAAAACAAAAAAAAAACAAAAAACCTACCTCTGCATGGAGAGTACTCACAAATTTGTGGGCAGATGCATCTGATGTTTACAGTGAACACACTGCAGGTGCAGACAGAATTAGCATGCAGACAAGCAAGCGGTGAATTTGGGGCTGTGGAAGCCAGGACTGAGCAGGTACACTGTGAAGTAAGGCACACTCAGAAGAACAAACACTTCTGGGACAGGGCTGGTGATTCTGCAAGAACAATAGAAACAATCCTAATAACTTTATGAGAACCTTACATCATAAATAATGCTAGATTTCCTTAAGTGTTGTTCCAACCATCTCATAGCAGTAATAATAATGACAATAAAACAAATGCTGACATTTTATTATTGTCAAGAACTGTGCCCTGGGTTTTAACTTTTTTTATTTTACTTGCTGCTCTCAATAGATACAAAATAAAGTTTCAGTGCAGCCTATCTTAAAACAGAGGATTGAGTACAGGATGAACTAATAAATAATGACTAGCTTGTTCATAGCTTATTCCTGCATCCTGGTCTATTAGAAAGGAAACCTATCTTTGTCAGTAGTCTGTGCAAACCCCTAAAAGGCCAATGCTTAAGCCCTTCTAGTTTGGGTAAAAGGATGGCTTGTGCTCCAGCTCTTCTTCCCTCATATTTAATCTTGCCAGAACTTTTTGTCTACTGTGTTTTTGGTACCCAAAGATTAGGATGCTCTGCGAGTTGGCTTCTGTCAGAGGCTGAATGCTGATAAGAAAGAAAATCTACAGATTAAAAAAAAAAAAAAGGATGACAATCAGAAGGAAACAAACTGGGTCTCAGGCATAACAAACAACGTGTATGAAGCTGAAGACAAAAGCAATGGAAGAGGCAGAATTTTCATGGAACCAGGAGGAGAAGAAAAGGATGGAGGCTGGTAATTTAACTAGGAGAGGCAGCAGGGGACCAGTCATGCAAAGCTCTGGGTTATGAGTAGGAACTCAGATTTCAGCCTAAGACATTAAGTGATAAAGCAATGTTTCAAAACAATTATTTTTTTAGCATTTAAATTAGCTCAGAAAGTAATAAGTTTCCATATAGGTATTGATATGTATTTCATTAGGGCTCATTCTCCCTTCCTGACACGGGCTTCGTTGTGGTACCTCTTCATGCCACTTCCAGGCACCTAACTGTACTAGAGACCAAATCCAGTTGTTCCCCAAACTTAGTTGTTCTCCTAATGCTTTATAAAAGAACTTTTCAAATTTTTTATGTATTTTGGTTTTGTTGTTGTTGTTTTTCTGTATGTGGGGAGGGGTTGGGGTTGGTTTTGTTCTTATTGTTTGCCTGCTGTTATTTCTTCTGTATTTGAGATGAATATGCTGTATGTTCCACATTTCTTTTGGTCCATGCAGGTGGTTAAGAACAATGTAGCATATGAGGTATTTTTGTTTGTTGGGTTTCTCCCCCTAAAATTGGTCAAACCACCCTTATTGAGCAAAATCTTCCACTTTAATTATATGGCATGTCTTGTCTAATAATCTATTTACCATTCTATCATCTGTGGGATGTTATGAGAGGGCTCTCCTATTCTGTGGTAATATGTCATGATTTCCGGTGTGTACATGTATATGTGCCTGTGTAGATGGAGATGGGAAGGATGTTGTAAAACTCTCTGGGAGTCTTTAAGCCATATGGCAACCAGGCCATGAATCTGCTTCCCATCACTCAGTGTCACAGTGACACTTAATTGCTTCTGCCTCCAGAGTTTGCCATCTCTGTTCTTAGTCAGAGCGTTAACCCCTCCTATTTAGTGAAGTTCACCTTGACTGTATATGATAATCTATGTCTCTGCCTCTCAGACATCTATGTGTAGTGTCCGTAGAATTTCAGTGAGGCACTTGGCCCTAAAACTCTCAGCCACGAGGTTTTCTGAGCCTACACTCTGACTTCAGTTCATTTTAGAAGCAATAATTCCCTCAATAGAACCAGAAAAAATCTAGATGCCTGCCACCCTCATTGCATCACACACACACACACACACACATACTGCACTGTCAATTAATCAGTGTGTTTCCTTGTGTTGAGATATCCCAACAGGCGGTCTTTTCAAAATGTGAAACAGGAAGTGAGGTGATTACATCTGTTTTCTATCCTTTGTTCTAAAACTAAATAAATAAGTGTAAGAAATTTTAGGCTGGAAATTTAAAGACAAGGTTCTAACCACCCCCACCTCTCTTCCTTTCTTCTTCCCATAGTCTATCAGACAGAAAAGCTAAGTCTTCTCACCCCATGCTGCTGGCTGTACTTCCCCAATCTCATCCCTACAAGCCTCTTTGAAGCTCTGAAACCCCAAGACTTATCTGGTTTAGGAGGACAACCTATAACCTGAGAAAAGGAGAGGGTTACTCAGGTACCTTGGAAATGCAAAAACCAGAATGAAGACTCATTAGTTAATATGCTAAAATTAATATGAAGATATTTTCTTCTTAAACACTGTATGTTTCTATGTACTACTCAGAACAGGAATAGCTTAGATTTCTTCCAGCATGACATAGCACTGAGAGTCTTAAACAACCTAACAACTTTCCCTGGATAGTGCCTCATCCATGAGCTGAAAGTTTGATGCTGTAATTTGGCAGGGACAGAGCTGAAGCAGGTACAATTGTACTCTTTTTCTTAAAGAAATACTATGTTGTTGAACCTACAGACATCTATTGACAGACTTTCCTTGTCACTTTTTCTCCTCTATTCTCTGACTCTTTTTTCTTTCCTTTTGCTTCCCTTCTTTTCTTTTCCATTTAACCCTCTAGCTGACTGTCTATTGCACAGAAAACCCTGTCATTGGGGCCTTCAATTATATGTGTTCCACATTACAGTGCATAAAAATAGAATTGTGTCCTTTCAAATATGACTTCTATTCAATGCTTTGGATTCCCTGTCTCCATCCTTCAGTCTAAATATTACTCAGATTTCTGCAAAGTTGCATGCTTTCTCACCAATTATCTAGAAGACCCTGAGAATGGTACTTACATCAAAGCCCAGCCTAATGACACAGGACACCTGGCCACAGCAAATACAAGCATCTCTCAGCTCTTTGCTCCATTTGGCAAAAAGCTATTTCCATCTCAGGCACAGTATAACAAAGGACTAATTGATGGGAGTATTTTTTTCCATCTCTCAAAAAATAAATTGAGCCAACTCCACAAGCTCATCGAGAAGAATTAATTAGGGAATAGGAAATCTCCAAAGCCATCCTTAAATTGAGATCGAACAAAGCCCAGGGAACAGATGGCTTTTCATCCGAATTCTTTAAAAACCTTTAGTGCTCTGCTAATTCCCCTACAGGAATGAGAAAAAACTGGTAAATGAATTTGAGCAAACCATGTCACCAGGTGTTCAGGTCCCCTAAGGTTTCTTTTGCTCTAGGAAAAAAAAAAGAAAATAGAAAAAAACAATAGGTATCCTCTTTTACCGATATTATTATGATTTCATTTGTACATGTGAGGCCTTCCCTAGGGGCTCATTTTGAGTCTCTGGGCATTTCTGACTACCTAGCTAGGAAGGATTCCCTTAATTGGTACAGCTGATCATGGACAATGGCTAGGAGCTAAGAACTGTGTCAGCACACACCAAACAGCTAAGAATGAGGTCATTGTTTATGCAAAATAGAAAAATAGGCAATAATTTTGTTATTTGTCCCAGGTAACTAGAGAATTCAGGAGCAAAATTTGGGAGTACACTATGCTATCCCAATAGTTAAGAAGATGGTTTTCCCTTACAGACTTATCATGCAAATACATAGTGAGAAAGAAACATGTTCCTGCCTTTGTGTGTACAATTAGCAAGAAACTACTGCCCAGTCTTCTTCCAAGCCTGAGCAGTCTGAATGTATACTTTCCCTGTGCCTATATCTATGATGCTGAAATAACATTTGGTAGAATTTTTTTGAACATTCTTTTTTGTTTGCCACTTCCTTTTGGCAGCTAAAATTAAATGTATTTGGTGAATACTTAATAGCTCAAAATAAATGTGCATTGTGTGATAGACAACTGTGGATATTTAGCATGTGCCTTTCCTGGGACAGATCTGATTCTGAAGGATTATAATCCCGGCATTTGAGAGATGGTGTCAAGCAAATGAAGCATTTGAGGCCATGCCAGGCCAACTAGTGAGCCCTGTTTCAAAAAACTAAAAACAAAATAACTAAGTTAGTTTTAAAACTGTGGATTACCTAACACAATTGTCATTTCTTTGGCAGGAAAAACACATGATGGTTCTCTATGCTACAAACAGACCTGACAAGCTTCTCCAATCTAAATGAAGTGTTAGTTTTCTTGCTTCTGTAGTGTGTGTGTGGTGGGGGTCAGGTGCACATACCCCATGGCACATGTGTAGAAGTCAAAGAACAGTTCTCAGTGGTCAGCTCCCTTATTCACCTTGTTTAGACAGGATCTTTTTGTTTCTGCTGCATTGCATTTTCCTACTTAACTGGTTCATGGGACTGTGGGCAATTCCTATTGCCACCTCTAATTTCACTAAAGGAATATGGGGTTGCAAATGCATAGTACCCCATCCTTTGGTTTTCCTGTGGGTTCTGGGGAAATAATTTAAGTTTTCCAGTTTCTACAGCAGTTTTATGGGTTGAGCCATCTTACAGCCTGGATTTTATGTTCTTTAGCCAATATTTGTCCCTTTTTCCCTGCCAGTATTCCAGCTCTTGGTAAATAGCACTCTACTATTTCATTGTCTATTTCTGAGAGATAAATTTTTACATATTTAATATGTGACAGAGATTACAGTTTGTTATTTGGCTTTACATAACTTAATACATATCCTCTAGACTCATGCATTTGCATATAAATCCATTCCTTCTTTCCATGAACTGAATATATGTTTGTACATGTGTAATTTAGAGCTAAATGGACAAACACACACGCACACACACACACACATATACACACTCACATACCTATTCGGTCATACACCAAATGATCTTCATAGTCCTATTTCAGGCATTATGATACTGAAAATGACTAAGAAAGAAAAATTGTTAAGGCTAGAATCTAAACAACAAATACCTACAAACTGAATCAAAGGCATCAGTAAACAGTCAATTTTATTCCCATCATACAATGTAGATACAAAGACAAGCCATTAGATCATCTACAAACCTGACTTTAAAACTTCATCATTCAGTAGACAAAAAATTACACTTATGCATCCAGGTAATTCAAAATATATAAAAGAATTGATTATAAATTTGATAAAACCCAGCAACAAGTAAGCATAAAAGGTTTATCTTTCATCTATCTTATTTATTAGTATTTAACAGGTTTAGAGAAAGAAGGACAATGGTTATTTATGAAAAACAGGAGATGAAAGGAATGTGCTGTGATTCATTTCAAGACTTCTGAAAGGGAAAGTTGAGCCAACTTTGATAGAATGAAGTTAAATGTCACCATGGAAGCTTTTTTTTTTTGTCTTTGTCATTTTATTAAGGAATTGAGACCACTAATGTTAAGAGTTTTCAATAAGCACCTTTTTTATTGATTCCTGTTATTTGTTATTGTGGTGTCATTTTTGGTTTGGGTTTGGTTTGGCTTGGATTTTAACTAATTTGACTTGTTTTTCCGAGACTATGTGTTCTTTATGGACTTTTTGGTGTGGTTAACATCTTCAGGTTAAAAAAAAAAAAATCCTTCTAGCACCTTCTATAGAGCTGGATTTGTAGGTAAATACTGCTTAAATTGGGTTTTATTGTGGAATGTCTTTCTACATCTACTATGATTGATATTTTCACTGGGTAGGTTATCTTGGATGGCATCTGTGGTCTCTTAGAATTTTTTTTCATTTTTTTTTATTATGAATAAAGAAGTCACATTTTTTTATCCTTGTATATCCTTAATCAAGTTCCCTTCCCCCTCCCATCACATCAGGTCATTCTTTCTTCTCCACATCTCCCAATCCCAACCATGGGCAGGAGATCCCAACGGTCCCAAGGTCTCAATATTGCTTAGTTCAGCCTCCACTCCTGGCAAATCCAGTTTCCTCACTCCAACATCAAGACTGAGTCAGGTGTTCCTCTAGGGGGAGTGGGATCCAAGGTGTCAGTCCAAGGTGTTTCTAGTCCCAAGCTGTTCAATAGTTGTGGTTTGCTTGCAGCTTGGGCATGCTTTTCTTTTTCTTTCTCCTTTCTTTCTTTCTTTTTTTTTTTTTTTGTTGTTGTTGTTTGTTTAGAGTACATCCCCTGCATATCTTTCTGGGTTTGTGATACCTCGCTCAGGACGATATTCTCCAAATCCATCCATCTGCCTGCAAATTTTAGGATATTATTTTTTCTTACTGCTGAGTAATACTCCAGACCCAGCAATACCACTTCTAGGTGTGTACCCAAAAGACGCATAGTCACACTCCAATGGCATTAGCTCAACTATGTTCATAGCAGCATTATTTGTAATAGCAAGAACCTGGAAACAACCTAGATGCCTCTCAACTGAAGAATGGATTAACCATGGAAGATTTCAATATTCCACGTAAACCTAGAATTTTAGTTTGTTTCACAGTTTCTTTCTCTTTTATTGTGCATATGTTGCATACATGTTTATATATGCTTGTGTGGCTATGTGGGTTTATGCATATGTGCATACTTGTATGAAGTGTTGGTTAGGTCAGAAGTTGACATCCAATGTCTTTGTTTATGACTTTCCCACATTGTTCTTTGAGACAGGCTGTTTTGTTGACTCTGAATCTCATAAATTTAACTAGATTGGCTGTTGAGGAATCTCCAAGGATTTACCTCTCTCTATCATCCTCAATGTTTAGAATAGAGACAGCTGCCATCAAACCTAGCTCTGACATGAGTACTGGGCATCTCATCCTCTTGCATTTGCACAAACAACACTACCCTGTACCCAATGAGCCTACTCTACAGTCTCAGGGTTAGGTTTGACTTTTTTTTCCTTTTTTAAAATTATTTATTTATTTTTAGAAAATAAAGTTATTTTTTCATGTATCCCCTTGCTCTTCCTCCCTTCCCCCTCCCAATGCCTTCCTGTCTGTCTACAGCTTCCCTCCTCCCCATCCTCTCATTCCCTCCCCCAAAGGGACAAGAAGTCCCAAGGTGGATCAGCTCAGCATCCATCCAGGCAGGTCCGATTTCCTCATCACAACATCATGTCTGGATTAGGTGTTCCTCACTGGAGAGTGGACTCCAAAGTGCCAGTCCACACAAAGAAACAGTTTGATCTCTCCCCTTGAGGCACCACATACTGCCCATGTCAGTGGACAGCTGCCTATCCTTGGAGGGCCTAGATCCTTTTCTTGAAGGTTCTCCAGTGGCTGTTTTAATTCAGTGAGCTCTCTAGAGCTCCAGCTAGCCATCACTGTGGAAGTTTTCCTCATAAGCCCTACCCCATTGCTCATGTAGACTCTTCTCTCCTACTCTCAATTGGACCAGAACTGAAATTCAGCCCAGTGTTCAGCCATGTGTCTCTGTCTCAACCTCTATTTATTGCTGGATGTAAGTTCTGAAATGGCACTTGGTATGTCTAGTCATTTAATTTTAGGCAAAGTCTTGTCTAGGCAACACCTTCACTATTGGTTGGAGATCTAGGCAGGGACATCCTGTGAGTTCTTATGGGTGACTCTAACACCTGGTCTTTTTCCAACCCCGCATTGGCTTCCTCTATTAATCTCTCTCTCTCTCCTCTCTCTCTCTCTCTCTCTCTCTCTCTCTCTCTCTCTCTCTCTCTCTCTCTCTCTCTCTCTCTCTTGATGAGAGACCTTTTTTTACAGGTGAGAAAAAATTGATTTGATAGAACAAAGAAAGATGTCTGTGTAATTCTATTCAAAAACAAAATGTTTCAGATATAGTTCTGTATTTCAATAGCATAAAATATTTCTTCATATGCAAGAATGGAGGGTCATGCATCAATATTCAAAAAGAGGCTGTTTATTGACAAATGCTGTCACGTGTTCTCACCTTATTTCTTATGATAGCTTATTACAAAAATATTTCTCTACTGCATTTACCAGAGTGCTGGTCTTATGGTGGATTGAGTATGTGTTGAGAAGCATTACCACATAAACCTACCAAATGAGCCTCCAGGCTTTGCATATGCAATGTGTAACCTTGTCAGTGAATGCCCAGTACAAAATAAGGAAGGAAAAATCCTGTAAGTAAGAAAGCAGGATTGCTGTGTGCCTACTTTTAGGAACTTTCTGCCTACCCTGCAACTGAGATCCATCACTCCCAGCACTCTCGTCTCATTTTAGAGCAGTGCACCCTTTGCAGATAATTGTCATGTCCCACCCATCAAAATCAAAAAAAAAAAAAAAAAACCACTTACTTATTTGGGCCAGGATGACAGAAGATTGATTGCCATATTAGGAATTTCTTCAAGTTCAAAATGTATTTGGAATTAAGTGAGTGTTCTTTTCTAAACTTTTTTTTTGTCTAAAATTTGAGGTATAATCAAAATGCCATTTTTACCTGGCTATTAAAGCCAAAGTCAGTATAAAAGCACAAAACTCATCACTTTAGGGCCTGCTTCAGCTTCAGGAACAACCCACATCAGGATTAGACACTTGAATTATTTCTTAAATAGTTGCACTCTGGCTTCAAATAAAATCATGCATATAATTAAATAAGAACTGATAATAAAACTTTCTCTATCAAATCTGAGTGTTTCATACCCTGCTTGAGAATTTCCATTTTGGAATCTGTAAAAATAGTTAACCTACAACCATCCTCAATGAGTTTATCTTGTCAAATATAAATTAATTCTTTCCAGTGATTTGATATCCCACCATGCCTTTGACTGTTTAGTAAAGGGTATTTATCTCAACATGTTCTGCATCAACATTATAATCTGACTTCCTTTAGACTTTTTCCAAAATTGGCATATAATGTGTTAGATATTATCAAGACATAATTGGAGAAAATGTGTTTTATGGTTGATCCTCTTGACTTGTTTACTCCACTGTCTTCTATCTCTGTTCCTATTTTAAAAGCCATGTCCCTCTCATGTTTTACTTCTCTTCACTGCTGTAGTTCTTCCTTGTCACTTAGTATTGCCTTCTTTTGTTCTCCTTTCTAGATTTTCAGACTTTACCTACACTTATACCTGTTTACATCTATGGAGGTACACATTAAAGTTAAAGACCACTTAGGAAGGAGAGGTATATCTTGTGTTTCTTTTCTCTCTATGCCTAATCTATCTAGATCCATTTTTCAATAAATTACATGACTTCATTTGTCTACATCACCTGAACAATATTCCATGGTGTCTATGTATTACATTTCATTATACATCCATCTGATGACCACTTAGATGGTTGAATTTCTTTACTACTATCAATATAGTAGCCATAAGCATAGATGTCCAAGCATCTCTATATTCAAATATGGCTGAGTCATTTTTCTTTGAAATGTTATCAACCACAATTTTTTAAATAAATTCTTGAAACTCTTACTAATTTGCTGAGATATTTAGCAAACAAATTATTTTCAAACACCAATATTAATAAAGTATGGCATTGTGGGCAATGAGGCTATTCTTATATAAATCTTTGAAGGTACTTTGATTTGATTCTAATTAAACAGAAATGAAGCTACAGATACATTTGATACTTAGAATGATGCCAATGAGACCCTATTTAACAGTTCATCCCAAGGAATACGATCTAATTATATGGTCTTGACAACCAGTTGTCTAAATATTCTGTAAGAATTTTAAATGGCCTCCTCAGTGGCCTGAGGGGGGTCTACTTTCTATTTCCCACAAACCTCATTATGCCATACATTATAAAGTTCATCTTGGCATGTGAAAATTCATAATGTGAAGAGAACAAACATGTTATATAGCCCAATTTTGAAAATAAAAAATGGCGTCTGCCATTTTAAAAAAAATACTTTGTTACATATTTAGCGGTAAGGTCATTAAATTAAAAAGCAATAATAGTTCTAGACATTTGTGGATACTGTGTGGCTTCATCCCAGGCCAGAAACCACATTTAAAAAATTCTTGAGACTTTTACTGTCACTGATTTGGTGAGACATTTAGCAAAAAAATGTTTCAAAATTCTGACATCAATAAAGTATGGTGCCCTGGGGGATGAGGCTGCTCCAGAAGCACTCAGGACTGATAAACCTTTTTCTGTTTTCAGTAATGAGGAGGGATAAAGAAATGATTTAAAAGTCAGAACTGTCAACATGATTCTAGAAGTTAAGAGTTCTCATGCACTGGAGACTTTTAAGAAGATATAAAATACTTTAACCTTAAGAAATATAAAATATTTCTCTTCTCTGGTCCCACTGACCCAATAATGCTTGGATCAGTCTCCACTCCTGGCCAAATCCAGTTTTGTCCCCCCCCCCTCAAGAATGAGTCTGGTATTCCTATAGTTGGAGTGGGGTTCGAAGGGTCAGTCCAGGGTGTTTCTGATCCCAAGCTGTTCAGTGGTTGTGGTTTGCCGCTTGGGCATGTTTGGCTTTTTTTTTTTCTTGTTTGTTTGTTTAGAGACCACTGGTGAGTGAGTACATCCCCTGCTTATCTCTCTGAGATTGTGATACCTCGCTCGGGAGGATATTCTTCAAATCCATCCATTTGCCTGCGAATTTTAGGATATCGTTTTTTCTTACTGCTGAGTAGTATTCCATTGTGTAGATGTACCACAGTTTATTAATCCATTCTTCAGTAGAGGGACATCTAGGTTGTTTCCAGGTTCTTGCTATTACAAATAATGCTGCTATGAACATAGTTGAGCTAATACCTCAACTATGGTATTGAATGTGAATGTGCCTCTTTAGGGTATACACCCAGAAGTGGTATTGCTGGGTCCTTGGGGAGATTGATTCTCAATTTTCTGAGAAGCCGCCATATTGCATTCCAAAGTGGCTGAACAAGCTGACACTCTCACCAACAATGGAGGAGTGTTTCTCTTGCTCCGCATCCTCTCCAACATAGGCTGTCATCTGTGCCTTTTATCTTAGCCAATCTAACAGGTGTTAGATGGTATCTCAAAGTTGTTTTGATTTGCATTTCTCTGATGGCTAAAGATGAAGAGCACTTTTTCAGGTGCCTTTCAGCCATTCGTAGTTCCTCTGCTGAGAATTCCCTTTTTAAATCTGTACCCCATTTTTTGATAGGGTTATTCAGGGTTTTGAGCTCTAAATTCTTGAGCTCTTTATATATATTAGAGATCAGTCCTCTATCACTTGTAGGGTTGGTGAAAATCTTTTCCCATTCTGTAGGCTGCCGTTTTGTCCTATTGACAGTGTCCTTGGCTTTGCAGAAGCTTCCCAGA
>PVIH01000044.1:420360-463828 GCA_004025045.1 Sigmodon hispidus
TTCTATCAAGTTCAAAGTGGCTGGGTTTAAGTTGAGGTCTTTGATCCACTTGGATTTGAGTTTTGTGCAGGGTGACAGGCTTGGATCTATTTGCATTTTTCTACACACTTCCATCCAGCTATGCCAACACCATTTGTTAAATATACTATCTTTTTTCCATTGAATGTTTTGGGCCTCTTTGTCAAAGATCAGGTGTTCCAAGATGTGGTGGGAGGGGGAAGGGACCTTGAATGAGGATATACAGAGATGGGAAAAAAAAATTTCAGAGGGAAAGCTGAACACACAGTAAATATATGTGTAGCAATCTTATTTGCATTACCACCCTTGATAAGACATGCTTATGATTCTTATCCTGTTCATAGTTATTGTTAACTTTTCCTCATTTTAAATTCATGTTTCTGTTTTTTTGTTAAATACAAAATAAAGAAGGAAAAAGAAAAAAAAAGAAATATAAAATACTCAAAATGTTTAAAGTAGCCATTGGAAGAAAAGTTTGTAGACCTCTAGCACTTCATATATATATGATCAAGAAGTCCATATTATGTACTTATATTTAGATATCTATTTTACAAATAAAGAAATTACAAACAAAGCAAACATTTTACCTGTAAGAACAGTGCTTCCACACTAAACTTCTAATTGACATCATCTGAAGAGTTTAAAAAATTCGGAAGACTGTGACAATCTCAGTGTACTCTATGATTTCTAAAGCATGTGCTGGGTTTCAGAATTTTTAAAAGATATTTAGGCATTTCTAAAATACAAACAAGTTTGGAGGCTTTTGGTACAAACAAGAGTTATAGTTCCTTTTTGGGAAATTTTTAAAGTTATAAATGATCTGTATTTCATTAAATATTCTCAAAGCCACACTTCATAAGAGATATATTATTGTCTTTCTAGTTAAGAAATCACATTTAACTCATGCTTAATAGTTCTTAATAATTTTCTTGCTTAATGTAATAATGGTAATATCTACATTTAAGAAGTACTCTCATCACACATTATTAAATTCACTGGTATTGTTTCACATGTGATTAATACCCTTAGAGAATCCATGTAGCCTATTGGAGATGAGAGTGGCAAAACATAGCATGATAATGATGAGCTTGAAGGACTCATGATCAGAAAAGTAACTAAGACAAAATTGTGGCCCAACTCTACTGAAACTTTGAGTGTATAATCTTGGTCACTATGTTGCACAAGATGTTTTCAATATTTGTGAAACATAAAAATAAAATACTTTCATCTAATACCCAAAATCTTTTCTTCTCAAATTATTTGACAAAGCTAATTTGACTTAGATTTTTTGATTGATGCCTCTGGTTTATCTTTCATTATATTTTATAAGATGTTGTCTTATCCTACATTTTTCAAATTATTATATCTTATTATAACTTCACTTGACAACAAAAGGGAAACCAGAAACCACTTCACTGAGTCTACTATTATTTGCATTCTCTGTCATTTGTGGCTGAAAAAATATTTAAGTAATGTACAGAAGGTAAATATAAATATTCATAAATCTTTCTAAATAAATTTGGAAACTAGATACAGAGAAAGCCATAATAAGTAAACAGAAAGCTATTATTTTGTGAGCTTCACCACAACATTGATGTGGGATGTCTTTCTGTATGCTGCAAATATCAGTTAATAAAAGAACTGTCTGGGCCTATGGCAGGCTTCTTAGAAGTAGACAGGGAAATCGGAGCATAGATAGGAGAAGGAAGACAGAGTCCAGAGAGACTCAACCCAGCCACCCAAGAAGCAAGATGTAATGAAATAGTTAAGCAACAACCCATGTGGCAGGACATATTAATAGAAATGGGTTGAATTAAAATGCAAGAGCTAGCTAACAATACAGCTGAGCCATAGGCCAAGCAGAATGTAATTAATATAAGCCTCTGAGTGCTTCTGTGTGAATGTGGGTCTGTGGGTTTGGATCACAGGCCAGACAGGCCAGAAACTTCATATTACAAATGGCATCCCTGGGTGGGCTGAGACAAACTTGGAGTGGAAACTTCTGGTAAAACTGCAGAAGCTCTGAAGTGCCTTTTTAAACAGCTGGCTGCAATTTTTAGCTAAAAGCACAAACACAGCCAGCACTGGAGCTGCAACCTGACCTAGCCTCTCCCAGCCCAAGGGCTAGCTTGGACACCTGTAGTGAGAAATCAGAAGTTACCCAAGTAAACTCTGATGATGTCAAGGAACTGGAGCTGGTTGGGATGTGGTCAACTAGGAAAGAGCCCAGGACAAAGAGATAGCCAGCCTCTTTTTAGACCTGTAGCATGGTTAGCAAAGACTGCTCAGTGATACTCTCTTGCACGCTGCTTCCTTCTTTCCCCCTCTGAATCTCCTTTGTACCGTAAGTGTTTTTGGAATAATAAATATTACCAGATTATATACATATAGCAGCCTGGTAATTTCTGTGATGCCTGGCGCCCAACGTGGGGCTGTTTTCACCAAGCCCGGCAGTGCCTCCTAGCCGCACGATACCGCCTGTTTACCTGTAGCAGCTATTTTGGGTTTGGGGAAGAACAGAGGTGGGGTTTGACCAGGCAGAAGCTCTCGAGGGGTGTGCTACCAGCCATGGGGATCTCCTGGTAGCACCAGTGAGGGCGTGGCTGTAGGTGAGCAAGAATCTGAGAGACCAGGCATCTGTACACTGGCTGTTGTGGCTGGTTGTGGTGGCACACACCAGTAAGATTTGCTAAAAGAGGCAAAGGGTAGGCCATGAAAATTAAAATTGCCATTTTGTTCCAGGCACTGCTGCTACTGCTGAGCACAACTGCGACACCTGTTGGCTGTAAGTCCTCATTACATCTGAGTAAGGTAATAGCTTTTTTTCTCATAAAAATATGTAATGTTTTAGTTGTACAAAACTTTACTTACTTTTTTACTATGGTGATAGAAGATTATTTTCAAGATTATGTATTTAGAAGTTCTTTTGCTTTTTTGTGTATTTTATAGCTATCTATTTCAAAGACTTATAAGATAAAAATAAACAAATACTCTCTAGGGTGTATGCAATGATTGAAGATTCTAAAGAGACATTACTTGTCAAGATAAATGAAATGGGTGAGTATTCTGCAAAAGCACAAAAAGATAATAAGTTTTACATAGATAAAGCCATTAAAAAACTTCTCCATAGACGAGAAGTCTAAGCTGGCTAGAGAAGAATGCAGGCTTTATATTGATGATGAAATTAACAAACTAACAAAAATGTCCACAAAAAAATTAAAAAAAATTATTTATTTATTTAGTAAAGACTAAAAAAAATTTCCATTCTATTAAATTACTAAAAGAGTCATTTATTGAAGACCTTCAAACACTAGAAAAGACCATGATCTCTAGGTTTCAAGATCATGAGAGTAGTATGGTGATAATAAAAAAAGATTCTGAGACAACATCTGCTCAAGACAACCCAAAACCTCCTCTTAAAAGATATTACAGACCCTTGAGACAGGGAAAGAAAAAAACCTATTATATATCACTCAATGATGACTTTTGATGTATAGATCATTCAGGACAATTGTAAGTTAGTTTCATATCATGTCTTAAACAAGAATTTCAGATAGACTTACTCAGTACTATGAGAATAGTTATACATGCTTATAATTACTTCATTAAGACTTAACCATTGTTTTAGTCTTACAGGACCTCCACAGAGGTACTGTAGCCCACAAACCAGCATGAAGCAACCTAACAAAAAAAACTATGTCCCTCTTCCGCTAAGTTTGTTATCCAAGGGAGGGTTATAGACAATTATCATTCTGATAAGATGGTTATAAGTTAATCTTAAGTAGAAGATAAGATGATATTATAGATGTAAGAACTTTAAAAAAAGAAAGGAAAGGGAATAGATAGGAAATTATTATATCTACTTGCAAACAACTATTAACCAAAGGATAAATAAAAAATGAATTGCCATGGCACAGATGCTTGTATATTGATAAAAATGAGAAATTAATCTATATGTCTGATTGAGATAATATATATTGATACAAAGGTAAATGTATAATTGTCTTATTTTGTACATGTATCTACCTTTGTTTAAAATATTTTACACATTGATGTATATTAAGGACACTGTCATTTCCATAATGCAATTTCTACCTCCAATTATTTATGCTAGTCATAACATTTGTTGTAATATATACACAAGTTGTTTTGTATAACTCTGTTTAGATATTTTGTACAATGGTATATAGTTAGGATTTTGTTGTCATTTGATACGAAATGTGTATCTTGGTTAATATTCATAAGATTGTTTTACTTGAAATTATTATGTAAGAGTTGTATACTCATTCATGGAATGCCTATTCACACAATATAGGCTTTACTTTCTTGGTTGACTAGAATTGCAGATTACGGCTATTCAGATTTGCCACCTAACAGTTAAGATACTCAGACTTTTCAGAAACATGTTAAAATATACCAGATAGATAGGCATCTTCAACCACTTCATAGACCAAGAGAATATGGCATTCAAGATTTTGTTATCTAAAATTTGGCCTTGAGAGACACGACAACTCCTGGCATCACTGTTCCTTTCCTGAGGTGGTGTTGAGCATCACAGACATCTTGCAAGGAGATTGTCTTGTTTGGCGGATAATGGCCTGAGGAACAAAAGACTGCACTTGCCCTGACTGCTGTCAGCATGCACACTGTCTGATATAGACAAGCAAGATAAAAGATAGAGACTGACAAGCCTGCCTAGACAAGATAAGAGAGTCTCACTCGAAAATACCCTGCTTCTATAAAGACTTGTCAGACATCTTAGGCCAATAGCCAAAAAGATAGATGCTCCCACTGTACAAAAAAGTGGTAGATGACTGTCCAAATAGTTAACTATCATCCTCTCCTAAATCTTAAAAATTACTCTCTCACTCTTACAATGTTCAAATAATATATTTTTCTTCTCAGGTCTTGGTGGCATTAAGGACTAGATAGTTGAGGTTGCTATTACTTCACATCTCAGCAAAAACATTCAGGTATTATAACTTTATTATTCGAGATAAACAGCTTTAAAACAATCACTGTACATTGCCTCACATCAACATTCTAGACATTAAAATGCACCTTATATTTGTTGTTAGATATAATTTGACCTTACTTATGTTAGTACCTTTCCCTTCCCCAGACACAACCTTATAATTATCCCATTATATATAGTATTATACTTAGTTTAAATCTTTCTTATTTAGACAAAAGGGGGAGACGTAGAGGGAAATCAGAATTTACCCAGGTAAACTCTGATGACATCAAGGAACTGGAGCCAGTTGGGGCGTGGTCAACTGGAAAGAGCTGCCGGAGGTGAAGAGATAGCCGGGCCCCTTCTTGGACCTGTAGTGTGGTTAGGAAAGACTGTTCAGTGACACTCTTCTGCATGCTGCTTCCTTCTTTCCTCCTCTGAATCTCCTTTGTACCATAAGTGTTTTTGGAATAATAAATATTACCAGGTTATATACATATAACAGCCTAGTAATTTCTGTGATAGACCACAGCTACCTCAGTCAGTAGAGCACAGGACTCTTAATCAGAGGGCCATGGGTTTGAGCCCATTTTGGGCACCAAATATTGCAATATATCATATAAAGGATTAATATTTATTGAGGGGTATATAAACACTCACAATACAAATTGAACCTTAAGACAATCCTTGGAGAGTGGAGCTGACCCATGCCAGGCTGCTGATCCACTCCCCGAAAATGCAGGAACAAAACAGGAAGGAATGTCAGTGTTTCCTGGGTCCTGATTTGTTCCAGCCATGCCCCATAAAGGTCCTGAAACTCAAGAGCTAAGCATCTAAGCTTTTCTAAATAATGCCTGAATCACACTACACAATACAGATCTGATTTATAATCACTTATGCATTAAAAATGAAGATTGACAAAATACTTGAGTTCAGCAAAAGGATCCATTAAAGCACCCACATATGAATTCTCTTAAAAATAATTTCACCTAGAAAATTTCTACTCCTCATTCCCATCTACAAGAATCAAACATCTGTGAAAATGAACAGATACTATAATCAATGCCTGTGTTGGTGAAAATCATCACCACTAATTTTTAAACCAGTGGTTGACCAGACTATAGTTTACAGAAAGCTGAAAGAGGTGTAGAATGAAGATTCAAAAATGTTATTTGAAAAGCAAAGAAAAGAAATGTGAAGGGAGAAACAGCAGTGAGACATGACAAGGTTATAAGATGAGGAGATTAAATATGTGTAAAAGAAAATTACAGATGCAGAGATTCATCAAGTTTGGAGATAAATAATCATTTAGCAATGATAACAATTTCCCTATGATAATTTACTTTGATTACAGTGATAATACTTTGAAGACTCTCATGTAACCAAGCTTAATGTAAAAGCTATGAGGGTATTCATAAGACTTTCTTCCATAGAACTGCTTGAAACACACTGTAAAAAAATGTCCAGGCTGTTTAGGAGCCAATGTTTTACACCCAGCTAGCTCCACAGTCACTACTGAGGACAGAAGGATCTTCTGAGACACAATGACTCAGGGAATATGTGACCCATTTATTTGTCTTGAAAGAAATTACTCAAAGAAGTGCTTCATTCAACCAATAAGTGAATCAAAACCAAAAAACTACTTTAGTTTGAGGGCATGTGTGGTTCAGGAGAAAAGGTAATGAGTAATGACTTGAGTGTAAATGGCATCTGAGTAATTGTCATAAGCACTACTATAAAACTTGAAAAACATTAAAAAGTTATTCTTGGATAAAAAGGTTATTTAAAAATTGTCATAAGCACTACTATAAAACTTGAAAGACATTAAAAAGTTATTCTTGCTGAAAAATAAATGAATGGTTCTGGGTGTGGTGGCAAACACCTGTAATGCCTGTTCTCAAGAAGTTCAAACAAAAAGATTGTGAGTTTGGGTCCAGCCTGGCCTATACACTGAGCACCTGCCTCAAAAAGAAATGCATCAATTAATGGTATTATTTAGGTTTCACTAATGTGTGAAGCATTGTGTCAGGACTGTGGAAAATGAGAAATTTGAAAGTACTGTGAACTCATTCATAAAGAGTAAATCGATTCTATTTTAGCAATAATGTTTAGTAATTTATTCAGTTATTTAAAATACTTGTCAATTCATGGTATAAAAATATAGATTACTGTTGATGTGGCAATCTCTATATACAATATACACATTCTAATAGCAGCACAGTTATTTAATGCACAAGTAATAAAGCAAAACTTGTGCACTCATACATGGCATGATGCTATCTTAGTTAGGACAGATAACAAATATGAAATTTTTCTCATATAATTGTGAAGAAGAGTCTTCCCAGTCCCTTTCAGCTTTTTACACAGAGACACACTGGAAGCAACATTCTGAGTTTAGTAGTTAACACTGTCTCCTCCCTAGCCTTGTCAATGGTCTTAGTTTTATGAAACCTGACACTCATTTGGGAAGAATTTTCTGCTGAGAAAATGTCTCCATAAGATTTGTCTGAAGGTACATCTACAGGATAGTTTCTTGATTAATTATTGATATGGGAAGACTCAGCTCACTGTGGGTGGTACCACCCTTGAATCATAGTCTTGAATAGCATATGAAGCTAGTCTGAGAAAGTCTTCGAGAATAAGTCAGTAGACAGCACTCCTCCATGGTTCTGTTTCAGTTCCTGCCTCCAGATCACTATCTTGAGTTCCTGCCCTGACTTCCTTTAATGATGACTCTGATGTGGTAGTATAAGCAAAATAAACCCTTTCCTGCATTTTGGTAATAGTGATTTATTATGGCAACAAACACCCTCACTAAGGAAACCACTTTACTCTACCCAGCTACCAGGATCCATATTCCCAGGCTTTCTCAGCAACTCTTTCTTGTCTTTAGCCCATGCTAAGTCTGATCACCAGGCCAGGTCAGAAGCTGCATCTTCATTCTTTTTGTGAGTCTTCTAAGTTCTGAAACCTACCACACAGGGGAATTTCCTGAACCTTGGCCAAATAATCACATAGCAAAGCTAATATACCCCGGATATACTAGTGACAACTAAATAAGAATCACTCCAGAATCTCTAAATCAAAAGTAAACACCAAAATCTGAAGAACTGAAATACAAACTCTTCTTAGCTGATTTGAAATCAACCAACTATGGAGCATACTATGCATGGCTGAGAAATTCACATCAGACACATAAACAAGGAATTAACTTCAAATACCAAGTCTTCTCTCAATACAGAAACACAGAAATACCATGAAAATGTTTTTGTCCAAACACCACCAATTGCCTAGAAATACAACTCAATGAGAATTGATTAGATAAACCAGAACATGAAATTTAAAAGAATTATAAGCATGACCAGAGTATTGAAGGGGTTTAAAGAGGGCATGATCAAAAACATGAATGAATGTAATTTGGGCAGATAAACAGCTTATTGAAGTCTAAAGAGACATAAAAATGTGAGACTACTGAAATGATGCAGGACTTGAAATCACAATTAAGTAGATACATATAAATAGTTTTATTTTTAAAAAGCTAAGACTGAAGTAAACACATAATGGGAAAATGCAATGATCCAAATAGGAAACACAGTAAAATGTTTACCAATGAAATGGATCAAATAGAATACAGATATATCAAGACTTACAGACAAAGGAAAGGAACTACACTAGTCAGTGAAAGAAAATAATAGATTTTAAAATTGCATGAACCTTGGAACAACATGAAAAGACCAAATTTACTAACTATGGGTAAAGAAAAACAATTATCTCAGGTCAGCAACATAGATCATATCTTAAACAGTTTTATGTAAGAAACATCTCATAACTAAGAAAAGAAATATTCATACAAATGGATATAAGAGACACAGAATACCAGGAAAGGACAGGACCAAGAAGAAAACTTGCTATGTTATATTACAGTGAAAACAAACCCCCACTAATTAAAGAACTAAGGAAGGGTAGTAAAAGCTGCAAGAGAAAAGCCACATGTCTCTTGACTTCTCTTGTGTGCCTGGATTCTCCTTCTTTTCCTTTTTTCCCCCAGAAATCCCACCTTGTGTAGCTATTGGCTGTTCAGCATTTTGTTACACCAATCAGAGCAAATACAGCTTAACACAGTGTACAAATATCCTACAACAATAAGCAGGCTAAAAAAATCATGTATACTAAACCAACACTACAGAGAATATTTGAAGCAGTACTTTGGACAGAAGGAATAAATAAGCATAGCTATGAGACTCCAAAAAAAAACAAGGGATGATATAAAAAGTTAAATATAAAGTAGGACTAAGAATAAACACAGAAAGAAACAAATGACAAATATCATCACAACTTTCAATAATAGTTAAATATCAATGGCTTCAATTCATTAATCAAAATGTGTAGGCTAGCTAAATGAATTAAGAAATAAGATATATCTTTTGTTCTCTACAAAACCATGTGTTACATTTAAAGACAGGTACCACTGTAAAATAAAAGAATAGAAAAATTTTTGTAAACAAATGGAACCTGGAAATTATCAGATACAACTATCTTAACATATGACAAAATAGACTTCAATCTAAAATTAATCAGACAAGATAAAGGAAGATATTCCATTTCAATCATAGGACCAATAAACTGGGAGACATTATAAATTTAAACCAAATTCTTGCTTACCCAGGTTAATTTTAAAAAATACAAATGGACATAAAGCCATAGATTAACCTCAAGTAACTAATAGTAGGTTATTTCAATACCCCACCTTTTCAGCAGTATTCTGAAATTAAACAGACCATCAGAATAAAATGACATATCAGATGAACCTAATCGATATAAAAAGTATCCCATTCAAACATTGTACACATTTTACTTAGCAGAAACAGAAAGTTTCTTTAAAATAGATAAAATATTGTGGTACAAAGTAAATTTTGACAAATATAGAGAAATTGAAATAGCTCCATATAGTATATCTGACCCTAATGTAAAATAGCTCCAATCAACAGTGAAAGAATTTCTGAAAACTATACAAACCCATGGAAATTAAACAATACACTGCTGAATAATGAGTGGGTCCAAGAAGAAATCAAGGACATTTGAAATTGTCTAAAATGATATGAAAATAAAAGCAAACCACCAGAATCTGATAAACATTGAAACAGTCTTTTTTATTTTTATAGAATAAAGTCTCATTTTTTATCCATATATCCCCTTGTTGAAACTCCCTTCCCCTTCCTGACCCCTCCCAGTCAGTTTCTCTTCTCCCCATCTCCCCATCTCTTCTTCAGAAAGTGCAAGAGGTCCCAAGGTGGATTAGTTCAGAATCCACTCCAGGCAAGTCTGATTTCCTCATCCTAATATCAAGACTGGGAAATTCCCTCTGGAGGGAATGAGCTCCAAGGTGCCTGTCCAAGCTGCTTCAGATTTCAAACTGTTCAGTGGTTGTGTTTTGCAGCTTGGGTGTTCTTTGCTTTTTGTTTAAAGTATACTAATGAGTACGAGAGAAATGTATAACAATAAGTGTTTACATAATAACTAACCATGTGCCTCCATAGCTTGGAAAAACAAGAACAAACCAAGCACAAAACTAGTAGACAGAAAGAAATAGTAAAAATCAGGGCAGAAGTTAATATAATAGAAACAAAATTCAGAGAATCTAAGATCTGGTTCTTTGAAAAGATTGACAAGCTGTTAGTTATGCATTCCCCTTATTAATAAATAGTATCCTTATTTATCTGTTAGAGTAATTTTACTTTTTATTCTCTGTCAGAGTAGCTACACAAGCTTGTATTCAATTTCCATGCACTTGATAGTTTGTTGTTGTTGTTGACACTCCTTTTATGAATGTGTTTGCCAGTAAGATGTATTTCTTGGAAACAATAGATAGATGGACTTGGTTTTATGATTTTTTAATTAGACATTATTATATCATTTCTTTCTTTCTCTACTCCCTCCAATCATTCCCATTCTTTACCCAACATTTTCTCTAATTGGCAACCTCTGTTTCTTTAACTATTAAATGGTGTGTGTGTATGTGTGTGTGTGTGAATAAATACATACAACCTGTTGAATCTTTTTGGTGTTGCTTGATGTATATGTTTTGTTTGTTTGTTTGTTTGTTTTACTGTTGACTGCTTGTAATTGAATAAGTATTTAGGGAGCTCATCCCTAGGGAATATTGATTTTTCCTCTCTTAACAGTTGTTAATTTTCTATAGCTCTTTATATAGAGGCAGAGAGTTGGGAGATTATCCCCTCCCATCCATAATGTCATATCAACTTGTGCTGACATTGCTCAGATCTTGTTTTGTGCAAGCAGCTATATTTTATAGGTTTTATTCGTGTAACATCACTAACATATAGAGAGGTCACAATCTCAAAGGAGATATCCTAGTCTTTCGGCTCTCACAATCTCTCTTCCCCTTCTTTCTCTACTCTCCCAGAGCCTTAAGTGTGAGAGTTGTAGATACATCAAATTTGGTTGGGCAACTCATAGTTAGTTGTTCTTTGCATATTGACCAGCTGTAGCTTTAAGTAGTTGTCTCTCTTTCTTTGATGAGGGGTAAAAGCTATACATATCTATGGGCATAAATATTTAGAATGCTGTTAGAAAGACAGTGGTTTATGAATGTGGCAGTAGTAGGCTATTCTCTGCAATCCATAAACTGAATAGTCCCAGACAGTTGGCTCATTTTTTTCTTTTCAGGCATGATTTCCTTCCTGTTGATCAGACCTTAAGGCCAATGAAACAGTTATTGTTTATAGACAAGATATAAGTTCTTCTATTTCACTGTTCAGGAAATCTCACCATGTTGGTCAGTGTTATGGTGCATATAGTCATCAGATCTGGGTAGGACTACTGATAGCTTTTCTTTCTTGTCAGTGTTTATATCAGTTTTCAATACTGTGAAATATAGTTCTCAGGAAAAAAGGCTTTCTGGTCATATTCCCTTCAGACCCTCAGATTCTTTTGCCCAAAGAGCATGGTGATATTAACACTGGAGACTTAACTTCAACTTCTAGTTGGTAACCAAGCCCAACACAATAGCCCATATTGTTTTGGGAGATGCTTGACCAATAACTCAAAATGGGGTTTCTCAAGTATAGTACTTGGGAACTTGTTAGAAGGAGGGTTAAAATAATAACATGGAATAGTTTTTAAATAACAGTAACAAGAAATATAACTAAAAACATAATAAAGGGGATTGAGGAAACAGTACAAAGGAACATAGGTAAGTACTAACTCTATAGAAGGTAAGGAAAACTATTCTCATTATATTCTAAGATGTAGAATTTTTGCCTCGAACTCTAATTACACTGAAAAAAAAAACTAGAACCTAGAAACAATGAACTGACATTTAAGAATCAAAACTCTTTTTATTTCTTTATTATTTTTAGAAAAACAATATCAAACTTTACATAAAAACACAAAACATCCAGGATGAAACCATACAGTAATAAAACTTCTCTCTTCTCTAAAATACATAAAACATAAAAAATAAAATCTAAAACTCCCCAAGCCAGGTTAGGCTCAGCCACAGATGAAGAAATCACAGCTCTGCAGGTCACAGCTAGTGCCCATGGATACACTATGGCTACTACAAATTTCTACTAAGCAGCACTTCTGCAGTCAAATCAGAAGGTTGTGTGTGTGTGTGTGTGTGTGTGTGTGTGTGTGTGTGTGTGTGTGTTTTAAATCACTTTATTCACTCATCATCTTTCAATAAAATAAGAATGATTTTGTTTAAAGTCCACTAATGAGTAAGTCCCTCCCCTGCTTATCCTTCTGAGTTTGTGAGAAAATCTCCCTCAGGAGGATATTCTCCAAGTGTATCCATTTGCCTGTGAATTTTAGAATATCATTTTTTTTTTATTGATGAGTAGTACACCATTGTGTAGATATACCACAGTTTGTTAATCCATTCCTCAGTTGATGGGCATCTAGGTTGTTTCCAGGGTTTTGCTATTACGAATAATGCTGCTATGAACATAGTTGAGCTAATGTCTTTGGGATGTGAGTGTACGTCTTTAGGGTATACGCCCAATAGTAATATTGCTGGATCCTTGGGGAGAGTGATTCCGAGTTTTCTGAGAAACCTTCATACTGCGTTCCAGAGTGGCTGAACAAGTTTACATTCCCACCAACAATGGAGAAATGTTCACCTTGCTCTGCAACCTCTCCAGCATAGGCTGTCATCTGTGGTTTTGAACTTAGCCATTCTGACAGGTATAAGGTGGCATCTGAAAGTTGTTTTGATTTGCATTTCTCTGATGGCTAATGATGTTGAACATTTTTTTCAAGTGCCTTTCAGCCATTTGTAATTCTTCTGCTGAGAATTACCTTTTTAGTTCTGAACCCCATTTTTAATTGAGTTATTTAGAGTTTTGGGCTCTAGTTTCTTGAATTCTCTATATATTTTAGAGATCAATCATCTGTCACTTGTAGGGTTGGTGAAAACCTTTTCCCACTCTCTAGGCTGCTGTTTTGTTTTAGTGACTGTGTCCTAGGCCTTAGAGAAACTTCTCAGTTTCAGGAGGACACACTTATTGATTGTTGTTCTTAGTGTCTGTGCTACTGATGTTATATTTAGGAAGTGGTCAGCTGTGCCAGTGTGTTCGTGGATATTTTCCACTTTCTTTTCTATCAAATTCAGCGTAGCTCATTTTATGTTGGGGTCTTTGATCCACTTGGATTTGATTTTTATGCAGGATAATAGGCTTGAATCTATTTGAATTTTTCTACATACTGTCATCCAGTTATGCCAACACAACTTTTTTTAGATACTGTCTTATTTCCATTGAATATTTTTTACCTCTTTGTCAAAAATCAGGTGTTCATAGGTGTGTGGGTTAATGTCTGGGTTTTTAATTCAAGTCTGTTTTTATGCCAGTACCAGGCTGTTTTTATTACTGTAGCTCTATAGTATAACTTGAAGCCGAGATGGTGATGCTTCCTGAGGTTCTTTGTTGAGCAAACCTCAAGAACAAAGAAAGAGAGCTACAGACCAATCTCCTTCATGAACACTGATGCAAAAATACTCAACAAAATTCTGGCAAACCAATTGCAACATATAAAAAAGTCTTCCACCACGATCAAGTAGGCTTCATCCCAGAAATGCAGGGATGGTTCAACATATGAAAAATTATAAACGTCATCCATCTTACAAACAAATTGAAGGAAAAGAACCAATGTGATCATTTTCTTAGATGCTGAAAAAGTCTTTGACAAAATCAATACTCCTTTATGATAAAAGTCCTGGAGGGATCAGGAATACAGGAAAAAAATCTTAAGTATATTAAAGTTGATTTACAAGAAACCAATTGCCAACATCAAACTAAATGGAGAGAAACACAAAGCAATCCTAATATCAGGAACTAGACAAGGCTGTCTCCTCTTCCTTTAACTATTCAATACAGTTCTTGAAGTTTTAGTCAAAGCAATAAGAAAATAAAAGGAGATTAAGGGGATAGAAATTGGAAAAGAAGAAGTGAAACTATCTCTATTTGCAGATGTTATGATTGTATACCTAAGTGACCCACAAAATTCTACCAGAAAACTTTACAGCGATAAACTCCTTTCAGCAATGTAGCAGGATACAAGATTAACTTAAAAAAAATCAGTAGCCCTCCTATACACTAAAAACAAACAGGTTGAAAAAGAAATAAGGGAAACATCACCTATTACAATAGCTGCAAACAGCATTAAATACTTCAGGGTAACTATTACCAAAGAAGTAAAAGATCTGATTGACAAAAACTTTAAATCACTGAAGAAAGAAAATTGACGAGGATATCAGAAAATGGAAATATCTCCCATGTTCCTGGATAGGTAGGATCAACTAAGTAAAATGGCAATCCTACCAAAAGTGATTTACAGATTCAATGCAATTCACATGAAAATCCCAACACAATTTTTTACAGACCTTGAAAGAACAAAACTAAATTTTATTTGTAATAACAGGAAAGCCAGGATTGCCAAAGAATCAAAATTCTTAGAAAATTAAAAAGAAACTTGCAGAATTGTTCAGTGAAATAAAAACCAAGTCAAAACAAGTTTACATGTTTTCAGAAAATATCACTCCAGCTTCCAAGAGAGGGAAGTAATAAAATATTTCTACCCAAATGCAACACCTATGAACCATGACAAAAAAATGGCAAGATCAAATTTCAGTAAGTGGTGCTCACAAGTTGATGTCTATATGAACCATGACCAAAAAATGGCAAGATCAAATTTCAGTAAGTGGTGCTCACAAGTTGATGTCAACCAATAGCTGTCTAAGTGGGCTACTCACCACAAAAGAAATCATGCCTAGTCCAGAAACCTAGGCAACTTCTTGAGGCTAGTAAGGTTATAGACTTTAAAAAATAATCTATCACTATTTTGCTAGGCTAGCATAATTCCTTTCTATACTCTAGACCTTGTCCTTATGCCCACAGAGAAGTGTAACTATTAAACCTCATCAGTGAAACCTTTCCAGCAAATGAAGATCCTCACGGTCAACCACACTGGACACAGCATAAAAATAAACAGATCGGATTGTGGGGAACCCAACTCCAACAGATACATATACATCACAGTTCCTGCATCTATGACTCAGGGAACACAGCAAAAAAAAAAAGGGACTAGATATTAAGAGCTAGGATATTTGCCTTGAAGCAGTGTCTCCTAGAAATAGCTGCATAAATAAGACTGGAACAATGTCAATATCAATGGTCATGCTAACATAGAAAAGAGAGATTTTCATGGGTTAGGGTTAGGGTTAGGGCAAAGAACTGTAGGCAACTAATGTCTGATGGGAGAATGAGAAGTAGCTTTTCTAAGGATTGAGACTTACAACTTAATATACAATTTAGATAGTGAGCCCTGAAACCATACACACAAAAATAAAATAAACCAACTCAGCCAGTTGTACTTTTATTTATTTATTTGTGTGTGTGTGTGTGTGTGTGTGTGTGTGTGTGTGTGTGTGTATCAGTTGCCTGACAGCCAGAGCTACATGGTAAAACCCAGTCCCCAAAATCAAAACAAAACATGAAGCTTAATTTCCAGATTTCTCTAGTATAGTGACTGTTATTTTCAGATTTGCCATCAATGTGCTTAATTTTTAAACCAAATGTAAGACACTCTGGCCTGGCATTGCTGTGCTGAGAAGTGTGAAATCAGCTTACCTGAGATAGGTCTGAGTGCAGATGCTGAGCAAAGGAAAAAGGCACTGAATCTCATTACCTGGATAGGTGAATAAATGAAATAAGACGTTTACTAAGAACAGGTACAATGTTGAAATTGGTTTAGAAGCTTGACTTAGCTTAGCACCATGAGTTCACACAGCTCACACTTCTTGACCAATATGATGTGCAACATTAAAAGATTACCTACAATTGATAAGCTGCTCAAAGTTCTAAAATGTTCTGGTTATCTGACTTTATTAGTTTAGGTATTAGGTTCCTTCAAGTTGAGTTTGTATGTAGAACATATAGACGCCTTGTCATAATTCAGTCATTATAGGATAAAACATTCTTTTTCATTTTTTTTGTGAAATTCCAGTGGTGCTTGAAATATTAAAACAATAAACTATAATAAAAATATAAATAAAATGATAAAATGCTTTTTGGCTATAATGATATCCCTAGTATAAAACAGTATTAGTCATGTGATGTGATTCCTATTATATATATTTCCCCTTTAGGTTTTTTTTTAAATTTCTAATTAGCAAAGTCATCAAATAAGAAAAGAGAACATTTTATATTCAAAAAGCAAATGAAAAAAATGGCAACATTCACTGCATCTTAGATATTTCTAATTATCTCTCCAGTTATATGTTATTAACATTTTGCTTGTTTTGTAGGCCATGTGTCTCACTCAGGGTTTCTATTGCTGTGGACAAAGCATCATGACCAAAAAGAAAACTGAGGAGGAAGGGGTTTATTTGACTTACATGTCAACATTGCTGTTGATTACTGAAAGAAGTCAGAAAATGAGAACAGGAATTCAAATAGGGTAAAATTCTGGAGGAAGAAGCTGGTGAAGGGACCATGGAGGGTTCTTATTTACTGGCTTGTTTCCACTGGCTAGCTCAGTCTGATTTTTTTATAGAATGCAGGACCACAAGATCACGGGTGACAATGACCATGGGCTAGGTCCTCCCCCATTTATCACTAATTGAGAAAATGTCTTACAGTTGCATTTAATAGAGACGTTTTCTCAACTGAGGCACCTAGCTTGTGTCAAGTTGATGACACCTGATACCAAAGAGTATGCTCCATTTGCAAAAAAAAAAAAAAAAGAAAGAAAAAAACTTATTTAAACTATTTTACATTGTTACCGAGAAGTGTGGCTGCTGGATCCTGCTTTTATTCAACTTCAGCTTTCAAGGTTGTCACATCAGTTTACATTTCTTCTCATTATTATTATAATTTTTAAAATATCTTTTTTTCCATGTATTTCTCTGCTCACCCATCCTTTCCTGTTCCCAATCCATCCCAGTCTGCCTTTAGCCACCCTCCACTCCATCCCCTCCCCCAAAAGGGTAGGAAGTCCCAAGGTGGGTCAGCTCAGCATGGTGCATCTGCTCCAGACAGGACTGATTTTCTCATCCCAATATCAAGGCTGGTTTAGGCACTCCTCTGCAGGAAATGGGCTCCAAGGTGCCAGCCCATTCACAGGAACACAATCTATTCCTACCCCTCGAGGCTCTACATACTGCCTATGCTAATCAACAGTTGCCTACCTTTGGAGAGCCTAACTCTTTGTCCAATGGTTCCCCGGAGACTGTTCTGGATTCAGTGTGCTCTCCAGAGCTCCAGGCAGCCATCTCTGTGGGACTCCTCCTCATACTCCCTATCTCCTTGTTCATACAGACACTTCTCCCCCACTCTCCAGCTGGAAGAGGAGATTGGCCCAGTGCTCATTCAGGGATCTCTGCCTCCACCTCCATTCATTGTGGATGTAGGTTCTGTGATGACACTTAGAGTGGTTATTCATTTGATTATGGGGAACATCCTGTTAAGGCACCCCCTCCATTATTGGCTGGGGACTTATCCAGGGATATCTTGGGAGTTCCTGGGAGTTTCCATAGCACCCAGTCTTCTTCCAACCCGACACTGGCTTCCTCTATCAAGATCTCCATCTCTTTTGCCTCACAATAAGTTTACATTTCTGTCATAAAATATAGCATGGATCTTGTTGGTAGGGGTACACACCTTTAATGCCACGTACTTGGGAGGCAGAAAGCAGGTAGATCTGTATGAGTTTGAGGCCAGCCTGACCTACAGAATAAGTTCCAGGACAGACAAGTCTACACAGAGAAAATCCTGTCTCAAAAAAAAAATGGTTATAAAAAGAAAGAAAAATATTAAAAAAGAAAAGACAGAAAATAAGGAAGGAAAGAAAGAAGGAAGGAAAGATTTTAAAAAGCAAGGAATGAAAGAAAGGAGAAAAGAACATGGTGAACCCAGGGGTTATTTATTACTAGGGAAATAAGCCAGCCAGAGTAACAAAGTTGAGTCAGTTATTCTTACACAGATAGCCTAACGTAGTCAACCACTGTGGAATGGCAATTGCCACGGAAATAGCAAAGGGAGAGAAGTAGCTGCCCAGTGGACAGTTTCAATTGCACCAAGAAAGACAAGGTCTTTTCTCTCTGCCCTTGCAGGAACAATATTGCTCTGTGTACTTCAAACTCATCAGAGACAGATAAGGATAAGGCTCCTGTAAAATGTGCTTACCAAAATAAAAATAACCTAGAAACATTAAACAAAACATCGGAGGATATTGTGTTCTCTGTATATTTAAAGAATTTTAATGAACCTAGGATAAGTATGTAATCATGTTGCATGCTCTTTAACATTACCAAGCCTAAGAAACCTGTTACCAAATGAAAGTGCACTTCCAACACAGGATACCATGCTGCATTCTGCAAAGGGAAAAGCTTTATTAGATGTGCAAGCCTCACAGATTTTCACATATAGTTAAATGGAACTTTATATTACTAGTAAAATAAAGTGACAGAAAATAAAACTAAATATTATGGGAGAAATAAAACAGAATATTCACAACAAGAAAACAATAAAAAAATTATTGAATAACAGCTTCCAAAGTTCTTAGAATTTCTGGAAGAATACTTTTATTAATTTATCTGATATTTACATTTTATATTATGTAAAACTTTATATGTAAAAAAGTAAAAGTTTGTATTATATAATACTAACTTTAAATTATGAAAAGTTATATTGTGTTGTTACAACCTGCATACAACATTATATTCCAAGAAAATAAAACATTTTAAATAGTTGAGGAACAGCTAAGGACAGAAGCAGAAACTCAGTGTGTCTGAATATTGGTTGGACATAAGTAATATGTTAATCATACTAACAAGTGTCAAGCCACAGCTCTGATGTTCTAATGTAAGCCATGTTAGTTCACAGAACCTTGGAGGACTTTGCAAATTCTCCCTGAGAGACTAGCATTCTACAGAGTGTGCACTGTATAAAGGTTTTGATGAAGTACAAGGTATGGGCTGTAGATGTTCTGCTTATTGGCAGAATGTGTGCCATAGTTTAAGAGCTCAGTGAATGGGATTAGTTACTTTACTCTTTAGTGTTAAAAAAAAAAAAAAAAAAACGATTCTGGAGAACTCATTAATTAATTGTTTCAGGGAGGGGTGTTGGATCTGCATCAACTGAAAGTACTAGGCTTGGCTGACTCTCCATGGGCAGCTTTACCTTTTGGGAGGAGGGGGTGGTGGGAGGTCGTGAGGGTGCTAGGGATACTAACAGGAGGAGGGATGACAAGGGGTCTGCGGTTGGTATGTAAAATTATTTTTTTTTAAAAAAAATAAAGTCAACAAAAAAGGAAAAGAAAAATAGGACCGAACAACTCCAGGAGGGATTAATTTCCTGTCACTGTCTTGAGTATACAATCACTGATGAACAGAGCATTGCAGAGGCAGAAGAGTGAGGTTGGTTCCATTGCATCCACACTCATAAAAGACATACATAGATGCTTTCTTCTTAATTCAATATGATTTCTCAGCCCAGGAGACAGTGCCATAGGTTGGGTTAAAGCTTTCAGACAAGCCTCTCACTGGCCTGTGAGATCACCCATTCCACTAGACAGCTGTCATTGTAAGAACTGCTTTCATTATTCAGGCGATTTGCCCAGACAGTAGTATTTTCAGTTCAAAACAAGAACAGCAAGATAGTTTGACATGAAAAAGCCTGAAAACCTGAAAAAAAAAAAAAACAAGAAATATGGGTATAAATAGAAGAGATTAAAGTCTCCCGCCCCCATACTTTGCTGACTAGTTCTGTGGAAACTGTGTGTTGTCCTAATCCTGAAGAGGAATTGAAATGAACATGTCATCCTTAGTTTTGTTGGACTCAAATCTACATAGTAACAGACTTAAAAGGGATATCTCAATGCTCTCTAATGAAAGTATTCAACTTTCTTCTTTTTAATTTTCTGCTTTATTCCTCAAGCACACCTATCTCAGCATGGAAAACAAGAGATATAGATTGTCCTCATTAGTGGGGCACTGGGCCAGTCAAACACTGCAGTCCATGACCACGTGTGGCTATTGGAATTGTAGTCTCTGTCCTCTCAAAATATAGTAGCTTTCAAGTGGCTTGAATCTGTAAAAGTAAAGGCAGTGATCTCTCTCCCTCCCTCCCTCCCTCTCTCTCTCTCTCTCCCATTTATCCTCTTTCCCACTAGTTTGCTCATCCTCACAGCAGAGGTGTAAATGTAAAGACAACTTCAAAAATTTTTAAGACATTTTTTACTCTAAATTTACATAGCAATGTACATATAGATGAGTTTAATGTGAAATTCCAGTATATCTAAAAGATTCATAATGTAAAATCAGAGGAATTACATATCTGTTACTTCAGACTGTACTATTTTGTTTTGTTTAGGAACTGCTTAAAATATCTCTATTTGTTATGTAGAAGCATTTAACTAATTTTTGTCAATCATAATTATCCTACTTTGCTACAGACAATAGACATCTTTCTTACCTGGTTGTTTTATAGCTTATTTTAATCATGCTCTTCTGTGTTAAATTTTTACTATCATGTGTGCATTATCTTTTTTATTTAAGAATTTTTATTTATTTTACATACCAACCACACATTCCCCTCTCATCCATCCTCCCAATACCCTTAGCCTTTGCACCCATGGCTCACCCATCATCTGCTCCTCCATAAAGGTAAGGTCTTTCATGGGGAGTCAGCAAAGCCTGGTATATTTAGCTGAAGCAAGATCAATTCCTCACTACTGCATCAAGGCTAAGCAAGGCTTTCCACCCTAGGTAGTGGGCTTCAAAACTCCAACTCATGCACCGGAGATATATCCTGATCCCATGCCAGGGTCCCCTCAAATAGACCAAATTACACAACTGTCTCCCATATGCAAAGGGCCTATCCAGTCCCATGCAGGCTCCACAGCTGTGGGTCTAAAGTTGCCAGGAGCTTGGTTCAGTTGTCTCTGTAGATTTCCCCAATATGACTGGAGCATACCCTAACTGTCATAATAGAGACTTCATCCAGTAACTGATGAAAGCAGATGCAGGGATCCACAGCCAAGCACCAGGCCAAGCTCCTGAAAACCAGTATGTAAAAGGGAAAAGGAATTATATGAGCAAGGTGATGGAGTTCAAGATCATGATGGGGAAATCTGTAGAGATACCTTTTTAGCATTCAATTGAAAGCTGTGCCTAGAATGATTCTACTTTGAGAGTTGGTTGAGATGACTGATTGTTGATTTGATTCCTACTTTGAGGAACTTCCTTGAAGTCTGTTCTTAATTTAAGCACAGTGTACATTCAAAACTTCTCAAGCAACTGAATTCAATGGCAATCTAAACATATATGTACTTTGGCATGTCAGTTATAGTTTTCTAGCAGTGTTCCCTTCCTTACAAGAGTCACTTGGACTGGAGAAGTTTTGCTCTGAATATATTTTTCATGCCTGTGATCTTCAGACATTCTAAATATAACAAGACTCCCCACCCCAGGAAAATATTAACTTTTTCACATGGTATACGTAGCATTTATTTGCTCAGTAAATTAGTCTTCTTAATGAAACATTTTTTCTGCCTTTTTCTTAAAAATTAGAAAACACAACTGAAGTGACTCAAAGCACCTAGTATTTAAGCATGCCTAGGAAATGGAAACTAAGAGAAATAAAATTATATTGTAGCTATTATGAGATAATTTTCAAAAATATGCTTTGAAAGCACAAATAATAGATTGAATGGCCTTAGAATATGTCAGTTCTGTTCCACAGACACAATTGTGTCTCACTTCCTAGGAGTGATACAATCATTACATATTGAAAGGGTAAAAATAGATGGGTGGACTCTCAATATATTTTTACTAAAAGGGTGCTCAGCTCTGATCTAATGTGAGTTGACCTGACCACTGGTCTCAATCATTCCTATCTCTTTCATCCCACCCAGGCATGACCTAAGAACTTTGCCAAAGGAAGCACTATCGGCTACTCCCAGTGTCCTGGAATTCCTCAGAAGTATTTTACAGAGCTGGATCCACATGTCCAAGGGCTGTATTTTTTTTGGAGAGTAACTGCCAAGGTACTTTCTGAATGATAGCAGTCTAGCCAAGATTAAGCTTCAAGTCAAACTAAATTTTTTTCACAATTAAACATTGATATGTTAATTGTATATTTATATATTTAGGATTTATAACCTATTTGTTGCATGAGTTATGTTTGACTGAATTAGTGTGGTTAAAATATAGAATTTTTGACCCCTAAAATATCCCTTTGAGAAATGCTTTACTACTTTAAAACACAAATTGATATTATTACATAAAAGCATGGAGAAAGAAGAGGGCAGTTTAAGGAGTAGAATATCCAGGGGCTGTCTTCCAGTGTTGGCTAGAAAAGTCCACACAGTCTCTTGATTTCTAACTAGGACATGTTCCCTATTTGTTTACCCCAAGTGAGTCAAAACATAGCGGGCATGGGGTGAATGGAGACTATTTTTACATTTTAATGTCCTATGCTTGCAGTAGCTACACTTCACTTGTAAGTTTAATGTAGGACTCAAAAGTCAATTTAATGATCGACTACCTTCGCTAAAATCTTCTCTCAAAATGCCATTAAGCATAACAATTAAGCAGATAATTTCTAGACTCCAACTGCCTGACTGACAAATTGCTTAACACCAGAAATTCCCTCCAGTATCTTCATCTGGAAAACTGAAAATAATAAACAGTGGTTAAATGTTTCAACTCTGATAAAATCTTTTTAATGCTAGTGTTTCTTTGTTTATATTCTGCATGCCCGAAGACAAATTACATAATTTCTCTAGGCCTGAATTCTCTCATTTATGAAATGGTAATTATAATAGAGCCTTGCCAAGCCATTCCTGAGTGAAGTGGAATCTAAATTATATACTATGCCAAATTGTCTTCCCAAAAGATTATGAACTTTTTCCATATCCCTGGGTATTAGCAGTTTACTTTTAAGCAGTTGATGGGATAGTAATGAGAATTTTCTTAAACAACCGTAACTTTTCATAGATTAAATAAACATTTATAAATTGTAACACAAATGTTTTGGAATTATTGGTTCTTTATTCAAAGCCCATTCGATCTCTGAGTATTTACTGAGAGGTTATACCATGTAATAGGAACTTTCATAGGCAATGTGTCGACACTGTGAGCCACACAAGTAAAAGTAATTGCCTCAACAGAGTTCATGTTTTGTGCTGAGATTCAGAGTAAACAAATGCTTATTTTGGAGAAGAATAAGACAAGAAAGAAAGGAACACAACATTCTGTTGTGGAAAGAGAAAGTGTTTTTTTTTAAAAAAAAAAAAAAAGGTTGGGAAAATATATGACTAAAAATTAATTAATATTTGATTGAAAGCTTAAAAAAAAAAAAAACAAGGGGAAGTGGTGTGCATATCCCCTAGGAAGACACCAGGCACAATGACAAACAAATGTGAGTAGGACAAAGGTTAGTTTGAGGAATTTAGACACAATCAGCAGCCTGATGCTACAAGTGAGATAAGGTAGAGTCAAAAAATAAGATTAAAAGTCTTTAAATGGCATTGCAAGGCTTTTGACTTTAGTTTTGACTAAGATGGGGTAAAGCAGGCCATTTTCATGATCTGACTTATGTTTTATCATGATGGCCATGTGTCTTAGGATGAGCACAGATCCCTTGGTCAAGAATAGAAGCATATAGGTAATAAAAAATAGAAGAGTAATTCAGAAAAGATAATGTCTCTTATGGGGATAACAGTGCAAATATTTTGTTACTGTCTTTAAGATAGAGCCAACAAAAATTATTGACAGATTGTATGTAGTAAGAGAAAAGAAATAAATCATGTACATTTGCATATATTTTTGGCTTAAGAATTTAAGAAGATGGAGTTTAAAGGTGGTTTGTTGGTAGGAACTCTAAAGAAGTATGGATTTTGGAGAGATTATAAAACGTTCAGCTTGCGACATGTTAAGGGTTATAATTACTTAGACATTCAAATAGAAATCTAAGTGGGTAACTGTCTACAAGAGGTTAGATTTCAAGGAAGGGGTCTAGGATAAGAGCACCATGTAGCAGTCAGTGCATAGATGGTGCTTAGGGCATATAACTGGAGACAACATCAAGGCTGCAGGTATTAGTAAAGAGGAAACACTAAGCACTAAACCTGGGGGCATACCAGAGTAGAGAGTTCAAGGAGATGAGTAAAAACAGGCAACTGAGAAGGAAAAGTCAATGAGTTAAAAAGAAACCCAGAATAGAGCAGTGACCTTGATGCCAGGGTTGGAAGTATTTCAATAAGGAATGCTGGTGTTGTCAATATGTGAATTCAGCTGATTTCTGTACGGGTTGGAAAGAACAGTTTCAGTGGTGCATAAAACTCAAAGCTTGATGGGAGAAAGCTCAAGACAGGAAGAGGGAGAAATGAAGCACAGTAGGCAACCCTATCCAGGCCAGTGCTCTCATGAAGAGCAGCTACGTTACTCCAGCTGGAGGGCATTTGGAACAAGCAGGGTATTTCTTAATAGGGGGAATTAAGGCCTATTTGTTTTTTATGGATATGATCCAATAGAGTGGAAAACTGTTGATGAAGGAGACAGATAGAAGAAAAGCTGGGGTTTTCCTTTCAGAAGTTAAAAGGGGGCTACCAGAAAAAAAGTAGAAAATGCTTGCATTATATTTATAGACAGAAAACATACTCGAATAAGATAGTAAGAAGCACATTTGTTGATGAGTATGTATTTGTGAAGGTAGCATGATTCGCTCTTTGATTTTTCTATTGTTGAAAGAAAATAGGAAGCAAATGTTGTCATCAAATATGAGCTCTGAGCTGGCAAATGAAAACTGCTGTTAGAGACCTGGATGGGTCAGAGAACAAATGGTCTAAGAAAATACAAATGATGTCTCGCACTGTACTTGCAGCTGGTGTCATGAATAAAACTTGTAATGAAACTCACTAGTTCAGCCTGAATGTTTTCCTCTATTTCCATAGGGGCAGGTGTATACGAGGAGGAGAGATGGGATTAACACAAAATGGGTTTGTGAAAAGCAAACAAAATGGGCAATTATTTGCAGACATGTGATATCAATAATAAGTTTATCTTGTAATGGAAAGAAGCCTGTAAGATATTTTTAAATAGTAAAGATGATAAATTATAGTGCTTTACAGTAGCAAAAAAGATTAGAGTTTGGGCATTTTGAAGTTGGAAGCAAGAGAAACAGTACAAGATTTGAGAGTAATATAAATGCATTTTAACAAGCAACTTTAAAATATGCTCATATAAAACAACCATTTTTACATTATATATCATGAGCTTAGAGATTTGTTCACCAGTGGATGCTCCCCTTTATATAACATCATGGCTACTTCCCTCCTTATAGCTTAATGCTTGCTTTGGATGGACTCTGGAAATAGAACTTGATCTTCTTACATTGTATCTGAGGAGCAAACAGAAAATGGAAGTTGTCAATTCCTTGAAATTAGGTCCCGTAGAGTGATATAACTTCATTTCTGCTACATATTATACTAATCAAAGGTGTCATAGCACCTGCTGAGATTCAAGGGGAGGGCATCAGATTTTCATGAGATCATCAAAATTGATAACCATCCTTGGTCACATACTACTATGATATGGACTTCTTATTGCCAGCAATAGAAATGAAATAACTCTGAGGTCAACTAATTGGTCTTTTTAAGACAGAAAATGGAAGCAGCACGGTACATGCTCAGGACATGAGAGGATGAGAGTCATGACAGCAACAAATAAACTTCATGTTTTCTTTGGCCTCTTTCTGGGACTAGTGTGCTCTGAACCTGCAGGCTAAGTGTCAGGTATCCTCTGAACTCATGATCCAGTATGCACAGTTCCCTTATTCTTAGACTGAATTAACTGCTCTTTGAGAAATAAATTTACTTGATTTGAATAATACTCATATTACCTTTTGTTACTGCACACACTGTACAATAGATTTGTGCACAACTTAGAGAGGACTCAAAAAATGTGTGAAGACATGTGAAAATCAATAGCAATGCTATACCCTTAAAAAATAGATTTGAGTATCTGTGGAGTAGGGTGGGAATATATTCTGGAATCAATCTCTCTAGTTGGATACTAAAGGATGGCAATATTCTTTCTTTAAATCTCTCCATTAAAGGACTGAAGGATACATATATAGAGGCAGGAAACTCTGCCCCTATATTTGTAAATTCTGTGGAGTTTTCTATATATGTTTTAATGCTTTATTTCAATTTATTTTGTTCTTGAGTAGTATTTACCAATATATTTATTTGTGGACTATAATATTTTTTATTCACTCAAACTATAGAAATTTACGAGTTATATTTTCTTCTACTACCTACCAGTTTCATTGAAAATGTTAAGTAAATATACATTTAGAAAGATTCACAATCAGATTCAGGCCTGGTTAGAGAAGGTTTATGTAGTAGGTGGTGACTTTTGCAGAAATTCACAACTGTTCAAAGTGCATAGAATAAGTGTCAGAGGAATGTTTTACCACATGGGACTTTTAAGTTACAGATTCCCACCACCAAGAAGAGGATGCAAAAGAATGTTGTCAGAACCAGAGGTTTGGGAATATCAGAGCAAAGCTGTCTTCTAAACATGACAGAACTAGTGAAAACACGAACTCACAAGAATTCTATGTATGTATAGAAGACACATACAAGACTAAGCTAGTCAGCATTCTAGCGTGGATTAAAAAGGTTTTCATGATTCCTTATTCCTAGCTGAGAGTCTATGGACAGTTAGTGTCTTCTGAATAGGGAGAATCAGTTTTCTTAAGTATAGCTCCTGGCTGGCTAACCATGATCCCATGTATGACTCCACACACTGAAGTATATAGACAATGCAGATTGAAGTCAATGGGTTATGTGTTTTGTTAAATACAGGGAGTTGGGGGAGAGGTGAAAGTGGGGAGGGATTCAAGAGGTGTGAAAGGTAGGAGAAAGAGGTGAATATGACCAGATTACATCCTAAAATAAATAATGAAAATAGTTTAACATGTATGCAAAACTAATATACGCAGCAAATAGATTTTTATTCTAAAATTTTCCATACATGTACAACGTATCCTGATTAGATCAGCCCTCCTCATTCCAGCTCTACCCAGAACCCACCCATCACATCTCTCTCCCAAATTTCTGTCATCCTTCGCTTGTTTAGTTATTTATTTATTTAATTACCTTCTAAATTTAATTGATTTACCCCTCCCCATAAAAGGAACTCTACCTCCCCTAGAAGCCATCAACTACCAGTAGCATCTCTGCTAAGGATACACTGTCAGAAACATCTTCTCTCTGTGCTGGAACTATTAACACATCTGATCTTATACAGAAACCTGTATAGGTAACCACAGTAGAAGTCTGTTTATCAATGCAACAGCCATTTAATAAATATGTTCACTTTTTCCAAAGCTCCCCTCATGATCTTCCTCAATTACAATCCCATTCCTGCTCTACAGATTTCTACTGCTTCTGGGATTAGTCACCTATTTCCTATATAGTTCTACTATTTAATCATGTAATTCCAAACAGTAGGGATTACATTCCCCTGTGTCCATATTCATGTCCATGTGCTTACATGTTTGTTTCCATGCATGCATATGTGCCTGTGTATTTATATAAATTTAATACTTTTTACTTCTTTTGTAACATGCTGCTTTAATACAAAATTATATACTTTTAGCCATTCTCATTGATATGTATATGTCTTTAAATGCAAGGACACTGTTTACTCAACCATCAAAATGTGTTTGCACTGTTTCAAGATTGAGATTATCAGAAATAATAACATGAACTCTTACTGTCTGTGTTCATGCATTTTGAGAATGGTACTGAAATGGATTTAACATAGCTTCAATTTGACAACAAAAATCAACACATTGCCCAGGTGTTGTACTACTTGACATTGTCTATGACACTGGATGACAATACCTTTTAACTATGTGCTTCATTAAAAATGACTATGAGCCATTTCCACTCCATCCATCTAAAAATGTATCTCTCATGATATCTCCCTGTTTCTTAGTTTAAGTAATAGTGATATTCATCACATTTTCAGAAACATGTGTCTTTAAGAATGACTTTTACATTTATTTATCTATTGGAGTATGGTCCTTTTTCATACAGACATCTAATAGTTCCTTATATAGTCACAAAAATACCTTTTTGAATATATGGTCATTTCACATCTTCAAATATAGTAATCTCTCTTTACAAATAAAATGTCAATTTTTCTAGGTTATGAATATACTATGTCTTCCTATTCTATTGTCCAGTATGTACTTGATTAACTTTTGCAATAAATGTACAATCCATATGGAAATGATTTCATGTAGGATATGGATGTGAATTAAAATTAAGTATCTTTTCTAAAGAACCATGTCCTTTTTTTCTGGCTCAGCCCTTTGAAAGATCCTTCTCTAGAGTCATTACTATAAAATATGAATTGTGTGTTTAATTACATTGTTTTATTTTTAAGATTATAATCAAATTACATATTTTTCTCCCTTTTCTTGCTTCCAAGTCTTCCCATGCATTTTTTCCTTCCTGCCTTTAACATACATGGACTCTTTTTTTTAAAAAAAAATTACTGTTATACAACACCCATACTAAATACATAGCTACAACATACCCAGTCCATATAATGTTACTTTCATTTAATTGTGTTTAGGGCAGATCAATTGGTAATAAGTAACCAAATTATGTGCTCTTATCTGAAGAAAACCATTTCTCCTATTTCCAGAATCCCTTTGGTACATATAGTTCTTATCCTTATTGAGGCCTCCTGAGATTCCCCCTTTCTGATGATAGCTAGTCTAGTGTTATTGTCCTTCCTTGTTCATGTAATATTTAGAGTGACATGTTGCTGAGACATTAAGGATATAGCTTCTGTAAAATTTCCAAAAGAAGCAATTTCATAGAAAACCCCTGGTCCTCTGGCTCTTACAATCTTTCCAAATATTCTCCTCCAATGATGCCTGAGCCTCAGGTGTAGTAGATGTACTAATTAGGACTATCAGCACAATTCTGCATTTTGATCAGTTGTGGTTTTTATGCAATGGTCTACATTTGTTGCAAAGAGAAATTTCCCTGATGAAGTCTGGCAACTATACTTATCTGTGGAGTTAAGGATAAATATTTAGAATGTAGTTAGGGATTATGCCAGTTTAATGAAGTGGTAGTTGTAGGCTTTGCATATGTTTTAAAGAGAAGTTTCCTTGATGATCAATAAAATCTAAACTTATCCATCAGTATTAAAGGACAAATATTTACAATATAATTGAAGATTAGATTAGGCTGGTTTGGAAAGTGCTAGTTGTAGATTCCTCTCTAATACCTATGACTTCACTATCTTGGGCAGTTGACTAGCTTTCAGGTATCAGGCATGACTTTCTTCTTTATAATTAGGCCTTGAGTTCAATCACAGAGCTATGATTGCAGCCAAGATACACACTCCAACATTGCACTCAGTATTGTGTCAAGTTGGTCATTGTTATGGTTGCAGTATCAAAGTTTTGTAGGACTTCTGGTTACTTCCCTCCATTGGAAACTTTGATGATGACTTTTGGTATCATGAAAGATACTCCTCTGAGAGGAGGCATTCAGGCCAGATCCATCTTGGGTGTTCTGATCCCTATGCCAAAAGTGCATGATATCTTCAGTGATAGGACACCTTCTGATGCTTCTGGAAGACAACTATAGACAATAGCAGTACCCTATGATGTTCTAAGAATGTCTTAGACAACCTTGACCAACAGCTAAAATGATAGCTTTACGGTTTTTTATGCCAGGTGGGTTTTTTTTTTTCAGATAGTCTGTGGATCTTAAGAACAGCATTGTTATCTAAGATGGGAATTTTTTATTTCAACTATATGTGCACATGTATTCACAGACTTGCATGTATTATATGTATTTTAGACAATTAATAATATTATTCCTTATGATTTCTTCAGATTTCTTTAGTGTTATATTACCCTTCTACCTCTCACATTTTTATTTATCTCCATACCTCCCTAATAAAAGTCCATAGATTTTCCCCATTTCCCTTCTCAGATGGCTTGTTCCCTGATATGTTCCTCTCTACTAATTCCCCACCCCCTTGAATGGACCCTTTAACTTTTCTGGTTTTTGTAGTACTCTGAGTTATATACTTATACTTGAGGATTTAGAACTCAGAATATCAGATGAGAAAGAATGTATAATATTGGTCTTTTAGATCTGAGTCATCTCATGCAATATGATTTTTTTCTAGATCCGGTCACTTTTCTACAGAATCCATTTTTTTTTGCAGCTGAATGATATATAGTGTAATTCTACAGCATATACAAACAACATTTTTATATAATGGTGAATTTTTATAATTCAACCATTTCTTCTATATCTACAAAAGCTCTGTGACTTCTTATGTTAGCGATGGTCAGTGAGACCTTTGTAACAAATATTTATATCAAGTAAAGAAGTGCCCCAAAATATGCTAAAGTTTCTTTCTTTAATCTCAAATAAAGTTGATAGTCAGGTAATTGGTGTAACTGTTACAATTTTGATTAATATGGCCTTGAGCATGTAAATAAATTTTTAATAAATAATAATTTATACACTGAGTCTTCTAAACAGTAACTTATTCTCTCACTTTCCAATTTTCTGTGATTTATTGCAATCATGATTTATAATGCCCATATAGAAATTTTGGTACTTGATATTTTCACATTTTGTAAATGATGAGTTTCTCATTTTGTGTTCCTTCCTGTAACTGATATAAAAATACAGATTGTATAGCATAATCCATCTTATTTCTAGAAAATTAGTTGTGCTGGTCAGGCTTTTTCTCACTGTTAAAAATGCTTGAACTTACAGTTTAATAGGAGAAAAGCTTCTTCTTTCTCATGATTTCAGAAACTCAGTTAGATGGCTGCATTGGTCTATGATAAGGTAGCATTGCATGATGAGAGAATGTGGGGAAGGAGAACTATATACCTAATGACAAACTGAAAGTAGAGAAGACAGGAAGAGAACAAGACATTACCTTTAGAGATTCCTGCTTCCCCTCTGAGACTCTTCTTTCTATCCCTGTCTTCTACCAACACTGCTATCAAATTATTAATCTATCAATGGATTAGCACATTGATGAAAGCCAAGTCTTTATGGTCCAATCATTTCTCAATAGCATCATAAAGTGGAGGATATGCCTTGAACATATGAGCCCTTGGCAGGGGGACATCTCATATCCAACAATAGCAACAGTTCAACTTGCTAATCAATTCTACTGCCTGGTTCTCTTATTTTATTCATTTGAAAGAAAATGATGAAGTTGCATGTTGATAGACTTGGCTAAGTATAGGTTGTTTCCTAAGGAACACTTGAAAAAACTTGGAGTGAAGAATAATTAAAAAGAGCATCCAACAGAACACTTAGGCACAGAGAATTTTCACAGTAATTTTTGTTAGCAGTGTAATACTTCTTGTCTTTACCTTTTTCTATGTAAGGTTCAACTTATTAGTCATCATATATTATATACCAGTCAAAACTTATTTTAGTACACCAGCTTGCAACATTGTTGAACAAAGTTCATTTCAAAGCCCATCATCTTCAAAATCTCTTGAGCATGATTTCAGAGGATGTAATCCATCCAAAGGTAATTTTGAAAGCAGGGAAAGAAATAGCCCTAAAAGTTGTTCTTTTCAAACTTTTGAAACTTTTTTTCCTGAATCAGTGTTAGAATTTATTTAAAAAAGAAAGAAAGAAAAAAAAAGAAAGAAAAGATTTAAAGTTTGCAAGATGACTCACTCAGTACAGTTCTTGCCTAGAGGACATAAACTTAATTCTCAGAACCCACATAAGATGCCAGATGTGGTGGTGTTGTTATAATTCCAGAATGTTCTCATTCCCATGAGAATGAGAGAAGAACAACCTAGGGGCTGGCTGGCTACTCAGTTGAGCCTACTTGTTCAGTCCCAGGACAGTGGGAGTCACAGACTACCACCAGCAAGCAAGGAAACAGATTCTGAAGAGCTACAGTGGTATTTGGCCTCCGGCCTACATACACTAAAGCAGAGGCATTGACATAGATTAGAACACAAGCATTAAGAAAAAGTAAGGTGCTTAGCAAAGGACATAAAACACTCAAGACATGGGTGCAGATTGCTCTAGGAGGAGCTAAAGAGAGATCCACATTCTGGCTTAGAATAAGATTTAAATTTGATTGTTAACTAAAATATCATTAGTAATACATTTGTGGTATTAGTAATACATCTGTTTTATAAAAAGCAGAATTTTTATAAATACTGTAACAGTTAATCTTAAATAAATGTTTACAAAATTGCACATTTCCACTTGTCACCTAAAGAAACTAAAGAAATCTTAGCCTTTACACACAGTTTATTTCCCTTTCTTTTCATTATCTACAGTTCAATGTAAATCTGCTTTTAATGTGATGATAGTCAATGATTTTCACAAATTGTCTTATTATTCACAAGTAGTATGCTTTTCAAAAGTAGAATGCAAGAAATTAAGTCATTTTAGTTTTAGCTAAAGCAATAAGGGAACAAAAAGAGATTAAGGGGATACAAATTAGAAAAGAAGAAGTGAAGCCATCTCTATTTGCAGATGATATGATTGTATACATAAGTGACCCACAAAATTCTTCCAAGGAACTGCTACAGCTGATAAACACCTTCAGCAATGTAGCAGGATACAAGATTAACTCAAAGAAATCAGTAGCCCTTCTATACACTAAAGATAGAAGAGCTGAAAAAGAAATAAGGGAAACATTACCCTTCATAATTGCTGCAAATAGTATTAAATACCTTGGAGTAACTATAACCAAAGAAGTAACAGACCTATTTGACAAAAATTTTAAATCACTGAAGAAAGAAATTGAAGAGGATATCAGAAAATGGAAAGCTGTCCCATGTTACTGGATTGGTAGGATCAACATAGTAAAAATGGCAATTCTACCAAAGGCAATCTACAGATTATTGAATGCACTGCCTATCAAAATCCCAACACAATATTTTTTTGGACCTTGAAAGAACAATACTTAATTTCATTTGGAATAACAGGAAAGCCAGGATTGCCAAAACAATTTTACTCAACATAAGAACCTCAGGAGGTATCACCATCCCCGACTTCAAGCTATACTATAGAGCTACAGTAATAAAAACAGCCTGGTACTGGCATAAAAACAGACTTGTGGACCAATGGAATAGAATTGAGGATCCAGACATTAACCCAAAAACCTATGAACACCTGATCTTTGACAAAGTGGCCCAAAACATTCAATGGAAAAAAAGATAGTATATTTAACAAATGGTGTTGGCATAGCTGGATGGAAGTGTGTAGAAAAATGCAAATTGATCCGAGCCTGTCACCCTGCACAAAATTCAAATGCACGATGTAAAGAGACCAAATAATAAATATATATATGAAAAACATCTAAAAATGGAAAATGAAATACTATGATTAATATCAGGGTTTCACTGGCTTTGTAACTTTTAAAGGCTTGGTTTATCTTATTAAGTTTTATGAAATAATATGATATGTATTTGTCATAGTTCTTTAAGATGTAATAGATTTCAGTAGTAAGTTCATATTTTCTTGTGTTTTTGTTATTGCTGTTTTTTATTGTTAGTATGGAGTATTTTATTAGCATTTTAAGTATTTCAAGGTTATATAATATGCATTTGTTAAATTTATCCACTTTTAAAAGCACTGGAAGAAGAGTTGACTGTTCACCATTAATTCTTTTATTATTGAAAATAGAGTCTTCTCTCATACAGTGTCCCAAGGCACTCCCCCCAGCTTTCCCACTCCATATCCCCTTTCACCCACCCACTTCTTGTCTTTCTTCAGAAAAGATCAGGCCTCCAAGAGACAACAAATAAACACAACAAGACAAAATATAGTACGAGAAGGCAAAGTCTTCACATTGAAGCTGTAAAAAGAAACCCAAACTGAAGAAAAGAGTCCTAGGAACAGGCAAAAGAGTCAGAGACACACTAGCTTCCAGTGTTAGGAATCGTACAAAAACACCAAGCAGTCCTAACAGCAATATTAAAACAAGAATGAGCAAAAGGGAACCAGTATAGTCACATAAAATGTGAGAATTTGTGTTATTGCACTCATATAAGCAAAATTTTTCTAGTTTGTAAAATAGATTTTTCCATTTAAATTGTACATATATTTAGCAATTTGAATTGTAAATAGATTTATCCATTTAAAATGTAAGTAGATTTAGCCATTTAAATCGTTTTCCTAGATGGTATCACATTCATGAGAATGGATGACAAGAATCTGTTCCCTGATGCTGATTTCTTAACAACTAGTGTAAAGTAACCTTATTTCTTTGCATTGAAAATTTCAGAGTCCTAAAAATTACACAAATTTATGTTGTAATTACAGTATGAAAAGGAGATGGACAATGATTAGGGCAGTCAGTGTGACTGGAATCTGAAGCACCTGGTTAATCACAGCCCAGCCAGATTTCAACATTAACAGAATGCATCATCTTTAATTTCATAGTTACCTTCCAACCCAAATAAAGCAAAACATACAATTAAGACACTTAAAATAGCTCTGTTAGGTCACTGTGCTTTTTAGTCAAACCCTTTCCTTTTTGAAAGACAATAGATTCTTCATAGGAAGTGTCTCTGGCAGGCCTACATGTGAATAGTGCTTATTGGTTTTAGAACTTCCCTAAAGGGAAAAGTGCCCAAGTGCACTAAAATAGTCATTGTTTCTTGGGGTGGAACTACTAGAGAATGACATGTAATGCTCCTGTTTTTTCTAACACCACAAGGAATGAGTTCAGTATTCCATGAAGGCATAACTACAGTTGGCTTTCAGAGATACGCTTTATCAGATTGAGGACAATGACATCCATTCTTGGTTGGTAAGAATTGCTCTAATAAAAGAGATTTGAAATAAAGAATTCATTTCAAACATAATAAGGTGATATGAATCTTCTCTATTTCTCTTGAATGTGGTGACTGAAATCACTGATTTTCTTAAAAAAAAAATACTTAAACAACCAATGTATTTTTAGAATGAGTCTAATCTAGTTATGATATTTTCATTATTGCCTACCACTGGATATTTGCTATTAGTGTGTTTAGTATTTTAAGTCATGAAGGCTAACCAGTAGTTTGCTTTACGTGTTTTCTCTTCACCATGTGTTGTTATTGAGAAGATTCTGGATTCATAATGGCTTTTCAAGTGATGACATTTTCTAATTTCTGAAATCTTATATAAAGTTTCTGCTATTTTTAACACATGTATTGGAGAAAAACTAAAACCAATCTCACTAAAATTAGCAACTAGACAAGGCTGTCCCCTCTCCCCTTATCTATTCAACATAGTTCTCTGTGGTGGAACTTTTCTCTGTATAATGTAAATAAGGTAACTGGTTTGGCCTATGTGGAGCACCATAGAAGTGGGTGGAGGATCAGAGGACAGGCAGGTAGAAGGAGGGTGGAGTTAGCCAGTCACCATCTGACCCCTGAGAAGAAGCGACATGTAAGAAATCCAGGTGAGCCACAGGCCAGACACGTGGCAAGTAGATTATAGAAATGGGTTGAATTAAGATGAAATAGCTAGCTAGTAATGTACTTGAGACATGGGCCAAACAGTATAAAGTTAATATAAGTGCCTGATTCATTTCTTTGGGGAATAAAATCCACCGTGGGCCAGGTCCAAACCTCTGGGCCCAAATGGGCCTGGGAAACCTTTTACAACAGATGGCGTCCCAATGTGGGCTGAACAGCCACAGAAAGGCTAAGAAGGTTTAAAAAACTTAAAAAGCATTCTAGATCACTGAAACAGAGCCAAAAGCAGCTTTCTGAATTGCATATCTGAATTGATTTATGGTACATGGACAGTGCAGTGTTCAGGCTGGAATTTTAAAATGGTGTGTTTGCAGCACACACCTTAAACCCATACATTTCATGGAAGACTTGGCATAAGTGTTATTGATTTAAGGTTTCTGCTTATACTGAACAGAAAGGAAAAAGAGTCAAAGACAGTTTTTCTGGTATCAGCATTTCCTGAGTCCACTTTGGTTGCTAATAGTGAGAGAGATGCAGCACGCTCCTCCACCATATTGAATCGCCTGCCAAAAGGGGTAGGGAGGGTGAGCAATCATGGTGATACTAGCATTTTAAAAGCTCTTTGAGTTAGAAAATGATTAAGGATTCTCAATAAAACAGATTTAGACTCACAAAACCTCTAAACAGGGTACAATGTATGTAAAATACACATAGGCTTCAGAGAGAAGAAAAGGGGGGTAAAGAAAGCCCTTAAAAAAGAGAAATAGAAATAAAGTTTAAAAAAGTCTGAAAGATAGCAGATAAACAGAGAGTTTGAATTATGGTTATTGTGTTTTCTTTTAATTTTTTAACTTTTAATTAGATAACTGCAGAAAGACAATTGATTACTAAGGCTGCTAAGTTGGACAAACATATATATTTTAAAGATATCTTGATTTTGAAATCTGTTTATAAGAATATGTTGCTTGGGAAAAGAGTTTCTGCTTTTGTCTCCACAGAAGATAAAATCCTATGGATTAATTCCAGGCAAATGTGGTTTCATTTGCCAATGCTGCCAGAAATTCTCTGATGGGAAGATCAGCTTCCAAGATGCCAATTGAGATGATCCAGCCTCAAGACCCCATGAGATCAGCAACATCCTTTGTCAGCAGGAAGTAGTAAAAGAAAGAAAGCTACATTCAGTTTCTCCAAAATAATACTTATTAATGTTTGTTTTCATTACAAATGGTTAATAATCATACTCAATCTCTTTTTATAAAGAAGGGGGAGAATATATAGGAATGATTAGAAAAGATAAGTGGATTTTGATTTATTGACATAAACTTAAGGTCAAATTTGTTATGCTGTGTGTATTTTTCTATTCTTGATTAAGGTATGATGCTGATATAGCTCATTCATAATTGTAATGTATAATTGAGAAATGCAGATTAATAGTCATTTATGATAAACAAACTTATAGTCATATTAGTTAGGTTTTTGTAGGTATACAAAGATATATTTCAATTAGATAGATAGTCTTCAAACTTTTCAAAAACATGTAGAATATGGCATTTAAAATATTTTAAGAACTTCAACTTTTCTGGACAGTGAGACAGGTCTGCTCCTGGTAGCACCAATGTATTTCAGGAAAATGATAGGCATTGAAGAAACTTCACGTGGAACTTACTTTGTGGCAACAGCCACTGGACAAGAAACTGTTCTGGTATTGACTGCTTGATAGTATGCTGTATAAACTGGACATGCAGGTTCCATAGGAAAGTGACCTCTGAACGTTGACAGAACAAGCTGAAATGGTCCTTCAGGTTCCTGCTATGGGGAAAAAATTGCCAGGCATCCTTCTGGACTGTGCCAGATTTCCTGCATCACTGAAAGATATTCCAGAAACTTTGGGCCTATAGGCTGAAGATGGATGCCCTAATGTTACAAAGGAACTTTGGGTGACTGTCCAAGCAGACAGGTGTCATTTTCTAGACTTTGGAAGTACTTTCACTTCCTGTTTATTTGGATAATATTATATCCTTCTCTGGTCTTTGATGTGGTTGAAGGTTTAATAATTATAGGTATAGTTCTTTTTAGTTTAAAAGGTATATTAAATATGAAACTTTAGACTCACAAGGATAAAGTAGATAATAAGATATTTTCTTTAAGTTTGTTAATTACAAATAGACTAGATATTATGACTGTAATTCCTGCTTGAGAACTGTTCTGTTGTAATTTTGCTATATGGAAATTGAAACCTTTCTTTTTGATGAGATAGAAAAGAGGAAGTGTGGTGAAATGTTCTCTGTATGCTATAAATAAAGGAGCTATTTTGGCCTAAGTGCAGCACCATAGAAGTGGGTGGAGAATCAAAGGAGAGACAGGTAGAAGGAGGGTGGAGTTAACCAGTCTTCATTCGACCCCCAAAGAAGAAACATGTAATGAATCCAGGTGAGCCGCGGGCCAGGCCACGTGGCAGATAGATTAAAGAAATGGGTTGAATTAATATGAAAGAGCTAGCTATTAATGTTCATGAGACATGGGCCAAACAGTATAAAGTTAATATAAGTGTCTGATTCATTTCTTTGGAGGACAAAAGCTGCCACGGGTCATGTATGAACCTCCGGACCCAAATGGGCCCAGGAAACCTTCTACAATAGTTCTCTAAGTCTTAGCTAAAGCAATAAGAGAACAAAAGGAGATTAAGGGAATACAAATTGGAAAAGAAGGAGTGAAATTATCTCTATTTGCAGATGATATGATTGTATACATAAGTGACCCACAAAATTCTACCAGAGAATTTCTACAGATGATAAACACCTTCAGCAATGTAGCAGGATACAAAAATATCTCATAGAAATCAGTAGCCCTCCTGTACACTAAAGATAAAAGGGTTGAAAACAGAATAAGGGCAACATTACCTTTTATAATAGCTGCAAACAGCATTAAATACTTTGGTGTAACTATAACCAAAGAAGTATCAAATCTGTTTGACAGAAACTTCAAATCTCTGAAGAAAGAAATTAAAGAGGATATCAGAAAATGGAAAGATTTCCCATGCTCCTGGATAGGTAGGATCAATATAGTGATAATGGCAATTTTACCAAAAGCAATCTACAGATTCAATGCACTTCCTATCAAAATCTCAACACAATTTTTCATAGACCTTGAAAGAACAATACTCAATTTCATTTAAAATAACAAGAAATCCATGATTGCCCAAACAATTTTGCTCAACAAAAGAACCTCAGGAGGCATCACTATCCCTGACTTCAAGTTATACTATAGAGCTATAGTAATAAAAACAGCCTGATATTGGCATAAAAACAGACTTGTGGATCAATGGAATAGAACTGAAGACCCCCAAACATTAACCCACACACCTATGAGCACCTGATTTTTGACAAAGAGGCCAAAATATTCAATGAAAGATAGTATCTTCAACAAATGTTGTTGGCATAACTACATGGTAGTATGAAGAAGAATACAAATATATCCACACATATCATCCTGCACAAAAATTAAATGCAAGTGGAACAAAGACCTCAAAATAAATCCAGCTACACTGAACTTGATAGAAAAGAAAGTAGGAAATATTATCCAACGCATTGGCACAGGTGACCACTTCCTAATTATAACACCAGTAGCTCAGATACTAAGAACTACAATTAATAAGTGGGACCTCCAAAAACTGAGAAGCTTCTGTAAGGCCAAGGACACAGTCAATAAGACAAAAATGACAGCCTACAGAATGGGAAAAGATTTTTACCAACCCTACAAGTGACAGAGACTGATCTCTAAAATATATAGAGAACTCAGTGAACTAGAGTCCAAAACTCTAAATAACCCAATTAAAAATGGGGTTCAGAATTTAAAAAGAGAATTATCAGCAGAAGAATTACGAATGGCTGAAAGGCACTTGAAAAAGTGCTCAGCATCTTTAGCTATCAGAAAAATGCAAATAAAAACATCTTTGAGATACCACCTTACATCTGTTAGAATGGCCAAGATTAAAGACACAGATGACACCCTATGCTGGAGAGGATGCAGAGCAAAGAGAACACTCTTCCATTGTTGGTGAGAGTGTAAACTTGTTCAGACACTCTGGAATGTAATATGGAGGTTTCTCAGAAAACTGGGAGTCAATCTCCTCAAGGATCCAGCAATATTACTATTGGGCATATACCCTAAAAATGCACATTTGCACCCCAAAAGCATTAGTTCTACTAAGTTCATAGCAGCATTATTTGTAATAGCAAGAACCTGGACACAACCTAGATACCCCTCAACTGAAGAATGAATGAACAAACTGTGGTACATCTACACAATGGAGTACTACTTAGCATTAAGAAAAAATAATATCCTAAAATTTGCAAGCAAATGGATGGATATGGAGAATAGCTTCCTGACCATGGTATCACAAACCCAGAAAGAGAAGAAGCAGGGAATGTACTCATTCATTAGTGGGCTTACAAAAAAAAAAAAAAAAGAGGATGTCATTGTACTTTATGTACAAGAGCTGAAGGCTGGAACATAGCTAAATGACACAGTGCCTCACTTCTGCATTCATGGCCTCTGGCATGGGCGTGGGTGAGGAAAGACTGGTTTTCTTTAAGGGTCTGACCACAGGGAGTTTAACCATGCTTCAGTAAGTTAATGAGCAGCATGAATGGGTATTATTTTGTAAATGGAGAGATCATAAGAGTGGGTATGAATCTGAGAGGACTGATAACTGAGGTTGATGGGGTGTATGATCTGAAATCACCAAACAATAAATATATATATACATATATATAAATAGAAAATCTAATAGTAATATTTTATTGTTTGAGAAGCTTGACAAGTGCTTTTTATAAGACAAAACAGAGTTTGTAATTTCCTATATGTCTACAATAATTCAGGGTATTCTTTTATTCCATTAAAAAAAAAAGGCACCTAAGTTTAGATTGTCCCTCACTCTCTAGACTTAAATTATAGATTCATTGTTCTTAATACATATAGGGATGTGCAAACTTTAGGTTTTCACTATCAATTTTATAAGGTGTTGTCTTCTGTGTCTTATCCATAGTTCTACCATAATGTCAGCATCACTCACAGCCTTTTTTTGCTATTCCTCCAATGTCAGCAGCACATGCAACAATCCTCACATGACCCTGACATCATGCATCTTTGTATTTGTTTCACAAACTTCTTTATCTCCCCAGTCTTATCAGGTGAGCATCATTTTATTTTTCACTGAAAGCCACATTTTGGTTTTTTTGATATCTCATTATTTTATTACATTAATTTTAGTTTACATTTTTCTCTTTCTAATATATATTATTATAACATGAGTTTCAGTGTGGTGCCTCCATATAGGCATATGTTTGCTTTAGTCAAGTCATGTGTCTAGTACTGTAATCACTACTCACTTTTTCATTTCCCTTTCTACAATCCTAAGTACTAATTCCCATTTTGGAAATATATTTAACTTTGAACATGAGAGAAAATTACATTTTCTTTTTTTTTTTTTTTTTTTTTGGTGAAATTGCCTTACTTCCCTTAACATAGTAACTTAAAATTGAACCATTCATCTGCAAATGACACAATCTCTTTTTTTTAACATTCTATTGTGCATATACACCACATTTTTCTTATTCATCCACTTATTGATGGACACCTATGCCCATCAATGTGATATTTGGCTATTGTGAATAGTGTAAACTCGAGTGTACAGATATCTTCGCACTAAGCTACTTTTGGTTCTGTGTTTATACATTCAACAATTGTATGCTGGACCACATGCAGGTTCTGTATTTAATTCTTGAAGACCTTCACTACTAAATTCCATATGGGATGTACTGTTCTATGTTTCTAACATGCATGAGTATCCCTCTCTCCCCAGCATCCTCACTAGTACTTACTGTTTGCTTTTCTAGCAATACTCATTTTGAGTATATTGATGGGGAATGTCAGTGTGGTTTTGATGTGCATTTCCCTGATGGTAAAGGATACTAAATAGCTTTTCACGTATTAATCAGTCACTTAGACATCTTCATTAAAGAGGGTTAGTCCCACTGCACATTAACTGCTTGTATTATTTGTTCTTTTTTGCTTATTAAAGTTCATTATACATTCTTAATATCAATCCATTGTTAGATGAATATATATTTGATTTCTGTTTACAGTCCTTTTCTTTACTCTGGTAAACAATGTACTCCATGGGGTTTAGTCTTTGGGAATTAATGATTGTTTTATGATCTAATGTTTGGCCTGTTTGGGCAAAATTTAAAGTATCTGAGAAATATGGCCACCTGTTAGCTACTAATATGCTATTCCATAACAATTTGTCAATTAAGCCTGACTTATTATGCTGTTGAGGTTTTTGTTATGTAGAATTATTAGTTTTTCCTCTTGGTCACCCAAAAATAGAAGTAGTAAAAATAAACCTAAACCTATGGATTTTGCTGATGAGTAAGTTTTTGCACTGAACATATTGATACTTTTATCTTGTATTTGTAAGGTTAAAATCATATCTTCTTGGTGATATCACTAACCATTGGTATCTATGTTATTTATATTTTTTAAGAATTATTGCTATTTGATGGTAGTGTTTGTCCTAAGTATGCTTTAGTTGACTGGATGATTTATGTTTAAGATATTGTAGGATACATTGGGACTTACTTTTATACTGCCTTGCTTTCAAATTGTGTGCCTCATGTTATATTTATTTCCCTTTTTTACCATTACTAACAAAATCATTTTGTGCTGATGATAAGTATAAAACAGCAAAAATGGAACTGATAAAAATTAACTCAGAAAAAATCTAAACTGACTTATAACCATTAAAGTAAGTTTTTTTAAAAAAAAAATTACACAAAAACTCCCTGACTCTAGAAATTTACAGCAAATTTGACCTAGCCTGTTGTTTTGGAAAACAGAAAACAAACACTGCCTTTTTGATGAGACTTTTATAATGATTACACTCAAATTAGAATATAAATATACAAGAAAGGAAAAATAGACATCAACCCTCACTTAGGAGTATAGACCTAAAACCATAATACAATATTATCAAAATATAAAGTATATTTTTCTTTTTTAATAATAATATCATTTTACACTACAACCGCACTGTCCCCTCCCTCTTTTTCTCTTCTTAACACACTTCTGTTCCCAGCCCATTTGCAATCCACTGATTAGAAAAGAGCAGATCTCCCATAAATATCAACAAAGCATGGCATATCTAGCTGCAATAAAACTCAGCACTTCCCATGTATTAAGTCTGGACAAAGTGACCCACTATGGGGAAGAGGGTCCTAAAAGCCAGTAGAAGAGTAGGAGTCAGTCCCTGTTCCCACTGTTAGAAGTCCTACAAGAGGCTCACTATACACATCTGTAACATGCATACAGAGTGTATCTAAGTCAGTACTATGACAGCCCTCTGGTTGCTGTTTGTCATTTCAGGAACTGTGAGCCCCTATGAGCCCAG
>PVIH01000044.1:463928-600388 GCA_004025045.1 Sigmodon hispidus
TTTTTTTTTTTTTTTTTTTTTTTTTTTTTTTTTTTTTTTTTTTTTTTTTTTTTTTTTTTGTGTGTGTGTGTGTGTGTGTGTGATATCCCTGGCATGTCTGGCTCCTGCAATCCTCTCCCCACACACACACCTTATGCAGAATTTCCAGAACTCTGCCTAATAATTGATTGTAGGTCAATGCACCCTTTTCAATCAGTCGGTGGATGAAGCCTCTCTGAACACAATTGAGCTAGGCACCAGTTTGGTCATAGGAAATAGTCAGTTCAGGCTATGTATTTGCTATTTTTAGAAGTTTTGGCAAGGTTCAGCCTGGTAGATTTTTGGGAGATTCCCTTGTGCCAGATTTTTCCTGACCCCAAAATGCCACCTCTCCTTCCTGTAATCTTAGTACTCTCCTCCTCCAATACCTCTCTGATCTCTCCTTTCCCCATTCTTACCTGCCCCCGGTCTATCTATGAAACATATTCTATTTCTCCTTCCCAGGGAAAACTGAGCATCCATTCTTGGGCCCTTCTTGATACTTAGCTTCTCTGAGTCTGTGGATTATAGCATGGTTATCCTTTACTTTACAGCTAATATCCATTTATAGGTGAGTTTGTCTTTCTGGGTCTGAGTTACCTCACTTAGGATGATTTTTTTTTCTATTTCAATCCTTTCACCTGCAAATTTCATAGTGTCATCTTTTAACAGCTAAATAATACTCCACATTCCATTGTGTGAATGTACTACTTTCTTCTATTGAGGGACAAGAAATGGAAAATGGGCATCAGCTCTCACTTAGGAATATAGATGAAAAATCATAGTATAATATAATCAAAATATAAAGTGTGTTAATTTTCTTGTTCAGAGTTAATAAATGACCACCAAGTTACTTGACTTTTAAGATGAAAATATAGTTTTAATATATTTTGCCTTTTAACATACATAATATTGTTCATCTGCTGAAAAACATTCAAGTTTAACCTTTACCCTCATATATATATGTATGTATATATATATACATATATATATTATTTGGTGGTTTTATATCATGCACCCCATCAAACTCAGTTATCAGTCCTCTCAGTTTCATACCCACTATTATGATCTCCCCATTTACAAAAAAGGCCCATTAATGTTGCTCATTTATTTACTGGAGCATAATTAAACTCCCTGGAGAGATGTCTCCGCTGTTAAAAGCTAGGCTTACCTTTATCCTCTTTACACAAGTTGACCTATGTGCATACATGTATGCCTTTTCATATGTACCCATGTGTATTGTTCATACACACAATTAACTAAAGAGATAAAGCAAGAAGAAATGAAAAAAACAAAATGTTATTATTCACAGAAACATGGTTGCCTACTGAGTGATCAGCTAACTGTACCCCAAGGAATTATTTTGTTTCTGCTGTCAAAGTGTTGGGATTTTTAATATGCTTTGCAAGTGATCGACCTCTGAACCACATCTCAGGCTCTTTCACTCAAAATAGTTATCAAATGAGACCTAGTAATAGAGACTGTCAAAGCTGATATATTGGAAATGTAACTTCAACCATGACATCATTTACAAAGACAAAAAAAAATGGTGGGGGAACCAAAGCAGCAAGAAATATGTAATATCCTGAGTATTTTAAAATTTTAACAGAAATATTTGTTTTCTAATCTATACTAACACAAATATGCTCCAAAGTCATAAATGGGAGATTAGAGATTTTAAGGAAAAGAGCTATATTCTAATCCAATTTTGTTCAAAGTCAGCAGAATCTTTGAGAAAATTTGTGAAGCATACAACCAATCATGAGTTAGTTTAAGAGTTAAGAGTTAGCACCAGCATGTAATTAATATAAGACTTTGTGTGATTATTTGGGGCTAAATGGCAATAGAACTGCAAGTGGGTCCAAACCTTGAGGCAAGGCTGGAAAGTTCAGGCTAGAAACTTGTTAGTACAGACTGAGTTAAGATGCCATTTGTGAATTAATTGCAATATAAGTGTCCAAGTTAGGGTTGTTATTGCTGTATTGAAACATCATGACCAAAAGGAACTTAGGGAAGAAAGGACTTATTTAGCTTACATATCTACATCAATGCTTAACACTGAAGGATGTCAGGACATGAACTCAAACAGGGCAGGAACTTAGAAGCAAGAGCTGATATGGAGACCATTGCAGAGTGCTGCTTACTGGCTTGTTCCCCATGGCTTGTTCAGCCTGCTTTTTTGTAAGTAGAACCTGGGACCAGCCAGTCCAGAGATTGTTTATCTGTCTATATTTGATACCTTCCCATTAAAAGCACAAAGCGGAAGACACCTTTTGAATCCTGACTTACTAAGCAATACCTTGTTAAGGAATTTAACCCGCCGTCACGTGTATGTTAAGGTAATGTTTATTATTTTAAAGCCACTTACAGTACAAAGGGTGTTCAGAGGGGAAAAGGTGGAAAAGCAGCGTGCAGGAGAGGTCCAAACTGATCGGTCCTTCCTAACCACACCACCGGTCCAGAAATGAGGTCCTGCTCTCTCTTCCTCCGGGGCTCTTTCCAACTGACCACACCTTGCTCCGCCCTGCTTTCTTGATGTCATCAAAGTTTACCTGGGTAGCTTCAGGTGTCCCACTACAATACCTGGTGTAAACCCAACTAGAAAAGTTAAATAACATGACTACCATGACTATTTCTAGTATCTTCTGCTTAGAGTTCACAGTTAGAGTTCTTTCATCAAGTATTTTGACAGTGATGTGAGATCTTTAGAAACTAAGAAATACCCTTGTTTCTTGGTTATAAACACTTGTGGCTTTTAAAAGACAATGAATGTGGCACACACCTTATATAAATAGCATTATTTTAAATGTAGACAGACAAAAACATTACTAGAAGATTCCAAAGAAACTGGGTATCAGTTTCTCAGGAACAAAAGTGACTGTTGTCCTTCATCATTTAAATTGTTTTATTATTGTTTGCTTTTTCTAAGCATATGTTAAGTTCACAACCACATTGTATGGAGACTTTTCCATGCGTTACGTCCCCGGAATCCTGGACACAGTTTTGAACTGAAGTGGCTGCTCCTCTGTGCAACTATGAATAAGTAAAATATATAAAAATTCACTAAATTGTTATATAAATCAATATTAAAATTTTTGGATTAATTAGCATTCCTCAAATAAATAATGAAAATAATCATTTCATGTAAACAGTGGTGTTGCTGATAATAACAGCTTAGAATATAAAGAGTTAAATGAACATGAGGTATATTTACATTACATTTCTTATTCATATGACTATGTAACAGGCAAAACCAACTTATAGAGCTTATTTTGGCTCCAAGTTTGGCAGCAGTGTTCATCAAGCAGGGAGGTTATAGCTGGAAGAATGGAAGGAAGCTGGTTACACTACAGCCACAATAAAGAAGATGGGAGTGATTAATTCTTCTTTTTATTCAGTCCAGGAACCAATCTTTGCCTCACTTTCTCTTTGCAGCAAACAAAGATTATTATAGAAAAACCACAGCTGGTGGTAATGTAGGACATAATGGGGTGGGAAGCTCAGTCCTAGTCTCAGAGAACAGGGAGGAAGAGAAGATAGAAAAACCTTAAGAGCCAAAGGAACAGGATGGAACAGGATATGTGCTGTAAAATTGTGTCTCTCAGTAATGACAGAGAAGCTACACTCGTGATACCGTAACATATCATGCTAATTAATGGCTTTTAAAAGAGGGAGGATTAGTCTCTTCCAAGGATGAGATCCCTAATTGGTTATCCAATACAAAGTGATAGTCTTACAAATTATATGCATATAAGCACCAGGAAATGCATGATATATATATATATATATATATATATATATATGAATTTACATAAAACATACAGCAGATACTTATGGATGTGTATGTAGATGTGTGATAATGGGCAAATAAAATGTGTGGTGGAAATGTTCTTTGTATGCTGAAAATAAAGGAGCTGTTTTAGCCTATGTGGAGCACCGTAGAAGTGGGTGGAGGATCAGAGGACAGACAGGTAGAAGGAGGGTGGAGTTAATCAATAGTCTCCATCTGACCCCAGAAGAAGAGACATGTAAGGGATGCAAGTGAGCCACGGACTGGGTCATGTGGCAGGTAGAATACTAGAAACAGGTTGAACTAAGATGAAAGAGCTAGCTAGTAATGTGCTTGAGACATAGGCCAAACAGTATGCAATTAATATAAGTGTCTGATTCATTTCTTTGGGGGGGAAAAAGCCACCGTGGGCAAGGTCCAAACTTCTGGCCCAAACGGGGCCAGAAATCTTTCTACAACAAAAATGAGCCTTCAGTTTGAGAGGGAGTCACACAGAATACAATCAAGGAAATGGAGTAAGAGACCATGAGAGAGATTAGAAAGAGGAAAAGAAAGAGGAAAGATATGATTATACTTTATTAAAATTTAAAAACAAAAACAAAAATAATCGCTGGTAATAAAAAAAATGTTAATCCTATGAAGTTGAAAATTTTCCTTTTAAGGCAGAATATACAACTTCAGCAATGATAATATTATTACTCAAAGGTCTTTAGATGTTTTTGCTCTTACTCCAAGTTTCCATGTGTCTTTTTTGATGGACAATTTTAATCCTCAATATTCTTTGAACCATACTTAACCATTTTTCTGAGTAAGATTTTAAGGTGAACTATTATTATTCTATATTTCATATTTACTTTTCATTATTATGAGGTGTATAAAGAATACATGAGGCTTCTACATTATTTATATTGCCCTGTATTCTAAAGTATTCCATGTTAACATGAGAATTATATTTTTATCTTTCTGAAAATTGGATATTGACAATCTAAATTGAGGACAAACTCACTGCTGTTGTATATGTGATAACAGAAACAAATAAACACTTGAGGTTAGAAAGGGAAGTAAGCTGAATGTGAATTTCTCTCCTTATTTATCAGATGCACTTACAAGTTTCCTGTGATATTATTTTCTCCTTATCTCCTTTCCTTGTAATCCCACTATATATATATATATATATATATATATATATATATATATCCCTTTTATATCCGAGCAAAGACATAGTTTACCAACAGAAAGCCCTGATTTGCCAGTATAAAACACCGAATAGTGGTTTTTCAGCTCTGCTGAGCCATGGCTACTACTTGATTATGAAAAAGATAACTTCTGGAGATCTTTCATCTTTACAAAAAAGAATTCACTAATATTAAGAAATGCCGAGTCCTATTAAGAAAGATCATGCACAAATTTCAAAATCTGTAATTCTTGAAACAAGTTATAATGTTATTTAGATGATTGCTTTTAAAAACTTGAAAGTTTATTTTAAAAATGTACCTTCAGTTACTTTATGGAAAATTGGATCAGATTAATTTTAGGGAGCATCCTAAAGCTGAAATGGCACTCTTCTATGGCTTTCCAACTGTGAGAAGCTTGCCCTTTTGTTTCCATGATGCCTCCCAGCATCATCTTTGTATAAATAACTCCCCTTGTATATTTTTGGGCTACATCATTTTTACAAGCACAAGTTTTCTATTCATTAAGGGTGTTAAACACCTCCATTCTCTTCACTCAATAGATACTAAGCCAAAACCAAGAATTACTTAAACACAGATTTCCTTGCCACTCCTTTTTTTACCCATAATCAAATGTGTTAAATGTTTCTTATTACTGAGTTAACAAAATCCCCCCAAAAAAACCCCACTTAACCTATATATCAACACTGAATCTTCTGAATTTTTTAGAGGGATTATTTGTTCTTGGCTTTTCACTACACACATTTGGTGACTAGTGATTCCACCTAACAGGAGTCCTAACAAAGCTGTCCAATCCTCTCCTTCTAAAGACAGTTTCCCTCTTTTGACACCTATTATCTCTCACTATCTTCTCTCCATAGTAATATCTGTGACCATCTTGGGAATCAGTGGATAGGACAATTTTAATTCTGGAGCCTGTCAGCTAGCAGATTATACACCAGTACTGACATGCATAACCAAGGTTACCTTTGCCTATCATGTGGCTTTGTGCTTCATCTTTCACATTATCTATACAAATTTAGGATAATAACATTTACCTTTTCAGTCTTTTGTTAGTAGGTAAAACTGATTGACAGACAATGTCATCTAAATGAATATTAGAAAGTTACATCTTTTATATTTTAGTTTGCCTTCCAGGTCAAGTATTTAGTGTATGACCAAGAAGGACTTCCTTTGGCCAGCATCCCTCTTTTGGTAATAGCCTTCTGGGAAATCATTTCCCATCATTACATCCAGTCTTTCTGAAACTATAAATCAAGGTGCCTTGCTTGTCAAGCTTGTGCGTATGTTACTTAATCCAGACAATTTCAACATTTCCTTAAATAATTTATTTGAAGAAGGTCCTTTTCTCCATGTATTCTCCTTCTCACTCATCTTTCCTTATTCCCAATTCCTCCCAGTCTGCCTTCAGCCTCCCCAACCTCCAATTTAAGCTTTCAATCCTGCTAATTTGAGTCTTAAATTTAGTAACAGAAACCTGGAAAAAAAGAATGGAATGTGCATATTCCAAAAAGCAGTTGTCCAGTTGATTTTATTACAATTCCTAGGTTGGTCACTTACATCATTTCTCATTTCCCCTACCCCAACAATGGAGTCACGACAAGATGGCTGTCTAGTCCCTCTTACTGTGACCCCTGGTGACCTACTATTAATACTTTCTCACTTCCTCCAGTGTCTTTCCCTTCTGTCCCATCCTTATCACAAAGATTTCTACTTAGTAAATGCAGTTATATTTGATTTAATAAAATTAGAATATGTTGCTTGTACCTATCTCCAAACAAAAGATTGCATCATCTACATTCTAACTTCCCATAGCCAAACCCCAATGTCTAGTACTTACAATTTTCAGTAAAATTTTGTAATACAGAAGCTATTCAGCTTCCATTGGTCTTGTTAAATTCACTGTCTTAATTTGTTTTTAAAATAAAAGCTGTTGAGCATGTTATTTGTTTCTTCCCTAAAGATTAATATGTATGCATTATCTTATTTTTAAAAATAAGTTACATTTATATGGAAAATTAGGTAATCAGAGGAAAATTTTCAATGAATATGATTTTTATAAAGAAAATTATAAAGCAAACTACATATATATTTTTGTTTTAGATATTTCAATTTTTATTTATTTTAAAAGTTTTTTTCTATATCAAGCTTTGCTCCCTCTCTCTTTCCTCCTTCCAGTCCATCCCAGTCCTCATTCAGCCTCCCCTCCCCATCCCTCAATCCATTCCCCAAGGTGGGTCAGTTCAGTCTGGCACATCAGAGAGAGGAGAGTGTATATAAGCAAAAGAATCAAGATCATAGGGAGAAGACCACAGCGACAGCTGACCAGAGCTATTGGGAGCTCACTGTTTCAGAAACAATCACTGGGGAACCTTCAGGGAAAGGAAGTAAACCCTCCAAAGGGAGACAACTATCATATGGCATGGGCAGTTTATGAAGCCTCTTGCAGCAGGACCAGACTATGTTCCTGGTGCATGAACAGACACCTGAGAGCCCATTCCTTACAGAGGAACACCTAAACTTACCTTACCTTAATATTGGGGTGAAGGTCTTGGACCTACTTCAGCTGAATATATATCTTTTTAATGATTATCTTAATTTATTTATTTCAAATTCTTTATGGTATATAGTTTGCTATTCTCTCTGTTCCTTAAACATATCTGGGAATTCTTTTATATGATTTGCTCTGCCTTGAAAAACAATTTGGCTGAAAGCTATGGCTATACAACCTTTAATGAAGTAAATTTTATATGTTACATACAATGATGATTTCAAATAAAATTAGGGGATTGAGAACTATGGGGCTCATTGATTGTCTAAGGTTTTTAAATGTAATTTTTGTGAATAATACTTTAGAAGTGAAGAAAATTAGTCTAGATTTGAGAACAAAAATATGAGCATGAAGATTCAATGAAATTAACTTCTGAAAAATACACTAATGATCTACAATTATTTTTCCATCAAAATAAAAAAATGCCAAGTACACTGTCTCCAATAAGCACAAATCTTTAAAACTGAAGGGAAATACTAAAAGTGGTGCCTCAAATAGCATCCATCCATCCGGTTAGGAAGGTCAGCTCTTTTAGTTAATTTCCAGTTTCCAGTGGACTCTTTTAAGAACCAGTGGGTAACTGGAAATTGAGTGCCAGTTTAGGTATTTGATTTGGAAATAATGTCTTTGAAAAGCATAAATTACAAATAGAAAGCAAACTATCCTTGTTTTTGCTGTTTCTAAATGTAGGAGACAAGTTCTCTGGCTATAATGGAAACAAATGAAATATGTGGAAATGAAAAGCATCTGCAGTGTCTTCAAACACCCTTTGATGGGTAGAGAAGGAAGGGCAATAGGATTTGCTACAGAAAAAGTCTGGAAAGTGCATAGTGATAGCTAAATTTGAGTACAGAGCTGTTGGGAGGCATTCTGAAAGCACCTGCAGCTTGGTCTCTGGCATGAGAAGTCAAGGCTGGGAGCTCAAACCAACTCTGCAAATGTGAAGAACCTCTAAATGTTATACATGTGAGATACCTGTCATTAAAACTTTATAAGACATTGCTTTGTCAAGACATATATACACTTGTAATATTGTTTTTCCTTCAGCAAGATCAATATCAGACCTAAGTGCAAAGAGCAGTCACTTTAAGTAGCTTATGAGAGGACATTGCTGAGAGTCAAGGTCATGTGTTCTGGTTGACAAACATAAAGAATGGAAGAACCTGTATTTCCATAGGAAAGTCACAGCACCATCTGTATGACTAGCAAGACTTGATAAAAACTGATGTCCTTCCTTCATTGAAAATAACTGGAGAGTGAAACTCAGAGGAAACTGTGACAGAGGTGCTCTGAAATGTTGAATCATCTGGGACATCCATTCCCATGTCCAGTAAACTTTCAAGAATAACATCAAGAAAAAGAAAAAAAAAGAAAATAACTGGAGAGAAAGTATTTATCTAGCACATTTCTGAGAAAAGCAAGGGACCCTTGCTGAAGTAAAGAAGCCTCAGAGAATAGATGAGAAAATCCTGAGTACAAAACAGACCATAAAGTGGGGTCTGACCAAAAGGAATAGGAACAAACAGTTTCTAAGAAGCCAAATGCCACAACATTGTCAGAGAATTTTAGAGAATACAAGGGCTTGAGAAACTTAAGAATGTTAAACTTGAGATCAAGAAACATCTACTGGATAAAAATGAGTGTCAGGACTGTGTAAGGGACCTTGGAAACATCTTCACTGGAAGGCAGTGGCAGCCTGGGACTCAGGAAGAAGTTTCTCATATGGTATATACCAGAGTCCCTACAAACAGATGCTCATTCAATAAGCATGATAAGGTTTCCAGGGGTATACCCTGAAGCCTTAGTGCTCAGTACTTCTGCTAAGAGTTGAAATGTAATTTTCAGTGTATAAAAACCATCAAAAGAGCTCAAAGGGAATATGGGCTCAAACTCCTTGAGATAGGATTAGAAATAATCCCTGTTGGTTTGACAGATCTCCTTGGTTACTGATACAAACCAAGTTTAAGAATTACTGATTCCCACTACTGTTTGAATTTACACTTGGGCTTCAGCATTACCTACTAGTACTATGGGCAAGTTACCTGCCTCATCTGTGCTTCAGTTGCACATCTATAAATCCAGATTAGTAGATCAAATGCTGCAATGATCCCAGCCACATCCCATGCATCTCAAATGTGACCTAAGCAGGGTTTTGTTTCCTGCGTATTCTCTCCTGTCTTACTCTCTCCACAGCTATGTAGAATAGTAATATCTCAAGCTTCAATGTACACTTAACTGCTCAGAAGCATCAATAAGTCAATACTTTAGATCTTAAATGCGAAATTTCTGAGTATGTAGGTCTGCCTGTGATCCAAGAATGTGTTCCTCTAAAAAATTTTCAAGTGATATAAGTGTTGACATGAGACTTTTAGAACCAAAAACATAGAACTCACTGCAGACAGGGTTCCTTACTACAGAACACCAGTGCCATGCTTAAGCTGTGGGATAATGAGAATATGAAAGTGTTCATGATCTCATAGTTCTCTAAATAAAGTAGTTCCTACAATAAACTCAACTTTGTATCTGAAGTATATGATGTCTATGGTGTATGACATGGATACTTTGGACTAACCTTGATACCTCATGTCAAAATTGTTCAAAGTATGCCCAACATTGTTTTTATTAGTCAACCCATTATTGAACAACTACCATGGGTCAGACTATTAATAAGATACTAGAATCATGTTGAATAACTGTCTGTTTAAAAGAAAGCACATGACAATATAAGTATACTCTGATAAGGGCAGGCTTACATTTTAGTTATTAGAGAATAGTGCAAATGGTAGTTGGTCTCTTTGTCACTTCAAGCCTACCCTGGAAGGCATAATATCTCCCATTTCACCACCACCACAACTGCAGATACCATGGCAGAGATGTCCTTTGCCAGTGTGCTGGAGGGATAGTTTCACTGAATGCAGAAAATAGGATGTAAGTAACATCTAGTAGATGTGGATGCACCCTAAATTATTGATTTTCACAGGCTTGATATGCTAGAAAATTTTAAATTCTTATTATTACATAGAATATTTCTTTTAAAAAATTACTTCTTTGAATGTTACCTTTATTATTACATTCCCAAGAAATTATTAAAAAAAAAAAAAACGGCATTGGCATTGGCTATCTACCTTAGTAGAAGCAACATAAAATAGGACATAAATTAGTACATCTCAAAATAGAGGCTTGCACAATATTGCTGAGAAGCTCTCAGGACCTATGTACAATAAAAACCAAACAACCATCATCAACAAAAAAAGACTTATTCTAACCAGGAACATGTGCCTCACTCCATGACAACTTGAGAGCGTAAAATACAATGATCCCAGGAGAAGGCGGTTATATTTTGAAAATTATTACATCATCTGTGAGGCACATCTTGTGTAGTTCACAGAGTCATAGCACAGGTTACTTTTTAAAGGTATTTCCACAACCACAGTACAGCCTAGTTCCCACTCTGGTGCCTTCTCACTCTTTGTTCTTACCCAACCACCTCCAATAATGTTTTGGAAATGGTCTAAGGTGGATCACCAAGCTAATGAGAAGGAAGACACAATGACAGAAAAGAATGAGAACTCCATTGTAAAATATGAGGACTTTACACAAAAAGGAATGGACTTTTACATTACTATTTGTAGGTTGGAAAACAGTTAACCAGACAGATGGTTGGTTTGTTTTTGCTATTGTTTCCTTCTGTGGTGTTCCATGTTTCCAGCTGAATAACTTATATTTTACATTGCACAACCCAAGGTAAAATCAGTCCCAGGTCAGCTCCCCTCCACTGAGGACATCCCTGCAGTCTCCCTCTCAGTCAACAGGTTATCAAGAAATAGCTCCAAATTCACCTAAAATACCTTCATCAAAATTTGCTCATTTCCAGAAAATCTTATAAATGTTTACAATCTGAGGTCTCTTTAGAGGGAAAAAAAGCTACTTACATAAAATATATCTGACTTGACTTGAACTCTATCAACTTTGTGCAGAGTTCAGACCATCTTTACTGTGAGAAACTCTCATAAAACCTCCAACTCCTTGCCCACACTATCCAGTGGCATGAAGTCTGTGACTATGAATGGGGATCTGTATGAATTTAACAGTAGTAAACTAGGATGGCAGTAAATTTTTCTGACTCATGGTCACCGTACATTTGAAGGGACCTTAGTATATTAGTGTGATGTGTGGATCTGTATACATTAACTTCACCAAACAACCCAAGAATAAAGAATGATGCCTCTGAAACTCAGCAAAATCACAAGCAGCCAATGTCTGCTTGTATAAATAATCACATTGCTCCCATTTTTATGACTGCAAAACTGGCAAGCATCATTGAATCCCCATGAGGATCTCCTGCCAGAGAAAAATGCTTTCTCTAGTAAACTGTGGCACAATTGTAGCTAGCTATCCTGTTCTTTCCAGTGTCAGATTAATGGAACAAACACTAAATTGCTCAGCAGGGATAGGTTCACAGGGTATTTGCTTCAGGTCTTTTGGACCAAAATTCAGACTAGATATCTGGTATTCCCAGAAGACACAAGGCATTCTGCAAGGGACTGGCAATCAGATTCTGTGTCTTTGATCAGCCAGTAGAGGTTTGACAGACTGAGCCTCTCACCATTGGTGGTGGAGAACGAAAGGGAGAGAGAAAAATGGAGACTTTTGGGTAAATTGTATTACAGTTGTAACAGAGTTACAAAGCTAGGGCCTCTGCTTGTTAAATATAAGGACTATTTATTACTAATGGCTTTCTGGGAATGATAATGCTGACCAAAGATTATCTCAGCAGACCTTCTAAGTAAAACTCATGTAAAAGAGAAATGATATTCTATCAAATTAGTGAACAGCTCCTTCTCTCCAGCTTTATGGCAGAAATTACTGTCAAAGTTAGAATTAATATGCATTATTTTAGCAAAACATCTCCCCAATAATTCAGACCTTGGATAGCTGGAGGTCCTCAACACTTTGTAAACTCCTAGGGGTTTTCACTTTGGTCAACTCTGAGTAAACAATATGCCTTCTTGCACATTCCAGAATATTTCTACACCTTATCTTAATGATAATTAATGTTTTATTCCCTCTCCAAGTTTACAAATGTTAAGGTTTTGAGAAACTAAACATTCTAAAGCAAAGAAAATATGTCTTGTTGTTTGAATATTGAATTGAATGAGAAATAAGAGGAAGGCAGAGGCCGTTACCAGTAGTTGTCCTTGATGAACACAGAAATACAAATCAATACTGCACTCCCTTTAAAGTAAGTGCTCTTAGCATGTTTCAGAATGGAGTCTTTTTACTGAAGCCTCATTAAACAAAGCCAGAGAATAGAAATCTTCTCTTTGTACATACCTTCAATGAGCCACACTTACTTTCCTAAGTGACTTTTTTCTCTTTTTTGCCAAAATGGAACTTGGGAACTATCTGATAATTGGTGTTATATTTGATTTCTAGAAGCACTGTGTTTTCTTAACTAAACTCTGATGATGAAAACTCAGAATGTCAAATGATGCCATCCAACTCTTAAGGATATACAGTAACCAATAATTCTAAAATCTGGGATGCTCTTTATACTGCAAGCAGGCAATGATACAAGACATTTGATCAAACTCAGGCTTTTATTACACCTTAAGAAACAGCTTCCTTACAAAGCTTAGAAATATTTTATCATGATGGAAGAACACTATGACATATTGATTAGACACCAAAAATCACCTAAAGTTTGCAGTACACCTAAAGTAGGATTCACAGAGCAGAGCAAGGTCTCTGTGCTCCCTGAATCATTGGTGATTCAAATGCACAGTCAATTTCAAAAAGCAGTGTTTTCATCTGCTGCTTCCCAGTCTTAAATGTATCTCAGCATCAGCAGGAAGACAATGTGAGAGAGAGATGGCCCAACCATTTTCAAGCAATTCTGACATTTTAGATCTTGAGTAGACCCTCAAAATTTATATTTCCATTGTAGAATATTATTTTAAGATGTATTACATTTACTTGTTCTCTGAACATGTGTTTAATGATGCAAAATGTGTTGCTTTCTTTTATGTTGCTTTTGTTTAACTCTGTGAAACTTGTTACTTTGCTGGTCTAAAACACCTGATTGGTCTAATCATGAGCTGATTTGCCATTAGGAAGGCAGAAGAAAGGTTAGGCAGGACTAACAGATAGAAAGAATAATAAAAGGAAAAATATGGGAGGAAAGAATAAGGAGCAAGTAAAAACATGGCCACCAGCCAGCCACACTGCCAGACATTGAATAAGAAAGAAAGAAAAAGATATACAATAATAGAGGAACATAAAATCCCAGAGGCAAAAGGTGGATGGGATAATTTAAGAAATTCTGGGAAGAAACAAACCAAGGTAAGTTCAAGCATTTATAAGTAAGAATAAGCCTCCATGTGATTCATTTAGAGGCTAAATGGTGAGTTTCCCAGAAGAGCAAAGAATCAAGAGAGTAAGAATAAAACAGTGACCAACTACATATTGTTAACAAGCTTCAAGTGAAGTTGAAGATTTTGTATGTCAAGACCAGACTGCCAGAGCTAGGGGCCTACATGAATGTGTTTATCTGACAGTTTTAGTCAAAAGAAACTAAGGATTGCATATATTTTTATTTTAGAGAAACTGGTCTAAGATAGCAAGCCACTTTTAATAGTTCTATACAGTCTTTAATTGACAGCCTGATGAAAATAGCAGTGACAGTGTCAAAGATCATGTCTTAATGGCTCCACTTCCGGTCTAACTCATAAAACACAACTGTGATGTTTGAACGAGCCACTTACATGCTACTTAGGCAAACCTGTGACTCTTGAAAAATGCTACAGATTATAGTCAAGTTCATGAAGTACCTGGTGAATTTCATCTGGTTCACACGGACATTTGAACAGCTGGAGGAGCAAGGAGAGAGGGTCACATAATCACACCTTGGTTAGCAAGAAGCAGCAATTCGGAATATTTATCTATTTTAAACTTTACTCACTTTATAAGAAATTTAATATTTCTAGCCCCCATTCCAGCTGGCATATCAAATAATTGTTTTCATGTGACAATTTTTTTCCAATTTGCCACTGATAAGTTTATTACATGATTATTAAGTTCAAAAAAAAAACTAATATTTTGGCAGGGAGGCTAGAGGCAGAATCTGAGAGTACTGTTTTCTGTCCCCAAACTTCCTGGCCAAGCCATCTCCTTAAGTCAGCTTGATTCTATCCAGTTCTTTAAGACTTGCATCTGTACCCTGAACATCCCTGATGTTCTCACTGGAGTTCTGAGCTCCTGGCACTGAAAGAAAGGAAGAAAGGAAAAAAGGAAAATGAAAGGAAGGAAGAAAAAGGGAAGGAAGGAGGAAGGGATTTAACTCTGGGTACTGAAGAGATGGTTCAAAAGTGAAGAGTGCTTATTGCTCTGAAAGGAGACCCAAGATCAGATTGCAGCACTCATGCCAAATTATTCAGAACTGCCTATAACTCCATATCCAGGGGATGTGATACCTTTGGCATCTTTGGACACAAGCGCTCATACATACATGCCATACTCAAACACACACACACACACGCACACGCACACACACACACACACACACACACTAAAGGTATGAGATTATGGAAAGAAAAGCTGCATCTTTCCTTGGGTAACAAAGCAATAATTTGTATTTTTTGTATATAACAAATAATTTTAATCTCAAAATTGTACACGTGAACAAGTCTGCAAAAAAGTTTTTAACCTAGATTCAAGGTTGTCTATCTTTTAGAGACATGTTATTGAAATGCCTAATATACAAATGCCCCCCAATCTTGCTTATGGCAATAGATATACAATGAGAGTACAGCTAGGTGATAGGCAACCTTCCTAGTATCTGGAAGACAGTGAGCTGTATCATCACAGCCATAAAAATAAAGTCAAATATCTCATCCCAAAGCATTCATTTAAAGCCCCACTAAAATAGGAATTCAGGATAATATGCTATAAGTTAAGGACAAAGAGAATAGGAGAGGAGAAAAACTTCATCATCACCCAGAAGACCTCTGTAAGTGATGGGAGACAGAAATCTGACAAAGGATGGTAACCAAGCTGACAGATGCAGAAAATCACACATCAGATCAGCATAAAGATGTACGGACGATGATTTCCTTCAGGAGCCCTGACAGACGTGCTGCACAAATAGCTCACATGGAGGAAAAAGAGGCCAAAACAGACAAACATATGACATTAAAAGCTAAGAGAAGATATTTATCATCTGTATAGAATGAGAGAGATTCTACTTGTAGTGGCCAAGAATGTTGTAAAATGTTTCTTCTCTGCAGACATAAGTAGTCAAACCTAATAATAATAATAATATGTCCTGTGATATTTGATTATGTTCTGAAAAATAAAGCTGGCTTGGAGTCAGATGTTGAGGCCAGCCACTTGCTGACCAAAATTAACCATAGAGGTTTGGAGGAATGTAGAAAGAAGAGACAGGAAGTAGTAAGGTGTGGCAGAGAGAAGTTCTTGGCCGTTTCGGTAGGAGGAACAGAAGAAGTTCAAAGTGACTGTGGCTGCTCCCCTGCTTCTTTTGTATCTCAATATCTGATTACCAATTATTTATTGATAAGATTAATAATTCAGAAACAAGACATAAACAAAGCCAGTATCTTTTGCCACTAGCATGAGTCTCAGTATAATTATCCTGCCCAAAGCCCAAATAAACTCTTTCATGTAAAGCCTGCCAGCTTAAAAGAAAATAAAAAAACCTACTAAAGAATATAAAGTTGAGAGTACATCTTAATTCCTCAGTTTTAATATAAAATGCAAAACCAAGGACCATAAGATCCTGAAAAAAAAAAAGCAAAAACACAAAACAAATTTACCTAGGATAGGAAATATTAATGAAACTGAAAACTATAAAATAAGAAATACCTTTATCTGTAAGACAGAAATGGCACAGTATTCCAAAATAACAGAAGAAAAAATTTCAGGCATTAAATATAGAATTGTCAACGGAAAAATTCTGTTATTTGCTAAGACAAGATCAAAAAAGTCACATAATAATAGAGAAGAGACAAACAAACCTGAGACAAATAATAGGATTGTGAAATTAATATGAGAATTAGATGCTTCCGATGCAGAAAAATGAAAAGATGTGGCACATGTACTTAAAATCAGAGGAGAAAAATTACCAGAGGTAAGGGATACATTTAAGGTAATAAAGAATAAGAAAATAAAGCAAAGAACCATTCCAGTGAACAGTATTATGAAGTTTAAATCCCAAAAGATAGTCAATGGAGGATAGACTGAGGATATCTATAAATCTTATTCTATTTTTAATGTCTATTGAAAGATATTTTAAAGATACTACGTATTGATCTGCCGTGGTCCAACTAAGGCCAGTCTAGCCCTTGGACTCTACCCCTTGGCTAGCACTGCATCTCGTTCTACCATATCCTGCTTTCCCCACCCCCATCCCCAAATGCTCATTATGAGTATTTTTCATTAATGGGTTGTTGCATGGGAATCTATCTAGGAGATCTAGAACCCAAGTTCCCTAACAATTTCACTCAAGTTTTCCAGTTGCTCATGCATAGGAAGGTACTTCTTGCCTTTTCATTTGAGCAGGAAGTTTCCCTGTAGAATAATAAATATTGGCTTCTGAGTCTTCCAGTATTTGAGATGTCTTAATTAAGTGAATATTCCTATACTTCTCTCAAGTTTAGACACAGGTTTAACCTTTTGTCATAAGTCATAAAAACACAAAGAATGGGTTTGTTATGGATTTACTATGCCTTTCTGTTTTTATTATGTGTTGTTAGAGATCAGAGAGTCTGCATGATTACGCATGTGAACAAATCAGTTCCCAAATCCTCTGGCAGATTTCTGAGCAACCTTGCTTGGAAAACACCTGGTAAAACATGCCTTTATTCACGTTAAAAGTCACTTAAGTGGAAACCCAACTATAATGCTGCTTTTCCAATCAAAAGCAAAATCTTAGCTCCACAGGATGTGGCAGATTGCCAGGTGTTTCATATTTGTGGGACAGACACACTGTCAAGCTCTTCTTTACATAATCGATAAACCAAAACTCAACACACCAAGGTTAATAGTTCGCTTCTCTTTGGCTACAGGACTGGAATTGTGATATTCCTTTACTGCACATAAATCACTTTCATAGAGCCATTAGAAGGCTGGTAGCAAAGTAGCAACAATCCTCTGGGCAGCTGAACAACATCAGAGAAGGCAGAGGTGGGTTTGGGGTCACTGCACATCCACCATCATTTCTTCTTTCTTTCTTTCCTCCTCCTCCTTCTGTTTTTTTTTTTTTTTCAGAATCTACCAAATTATGTTTGGCCCAGGACACAAGGAGATAGCACTTAAATTCTGTACTGGTGGTGGTGAAGATCCTTATTTGCTTCAAGGGTTATTAATGGGTAAAATCAGAACATCAACATGGCCACAGATCTAGGCATAGCATAGAACAGTCCAGAGGTCTGCAGTTATGTTTTGATGATTTGGCCAATGAGACAGACATTTTAGACAGACAACATTGCACAAAGCTCTTTAACATTGTCACAAATCACTCATTATTAAAATTTGAGTCTTACACTTCCTTGTGAGATATAGCATAGAACATTCTAATAAGATTACTAAATGAAGTATAGTGTAGAAAACTAACTCAAACAAGGGCTACCCTGACATATGAAATTTTTAAAAATAAGATAGAATTGCTGCAAGTTTCTTTACAATATTTACTTACTTTGAAGGAAGAAGTTATGATATTTCTAAATAATTATGTCAGTTCATAATTATATAATGTATGTATATTATATATTTAGAAATGATTTGTTATGTACAATTAAATTTCTCATTCATCTCTCACAATAAATGTATAATTAAATGAGGATGATGAGGCCCTTATAAAATTAACAGCCTGACTAGGCTGACACAAAAAGGTAAACTGAAATCTTCAGGATTAGAACATAATAGTTGACTTAAAAATATAACTACAGCCATATTTGTGTAGCATCACATGTGGCAGTGATCATGTCACAACCATTAATACTTTGTTATGTTTTTCTGATTTTCTTGTAACTTACAAAGAAGCAAAATATTCAGTCTGTCAAATTCACATTTTATGACATCTTTCTCAGCAGCTACCTTTTGGCAAGACTATATTACTCTCAAGATTCTGTATAGCCAGAATATAATCAGTAACTAGGTAAATCTCTCCCTCTTTTTGATGTAGCTTGGATATTTTGCCCTAAGTAGACAGGAACTGTAAATAGGTTGGAAGAGTTGGGCTGGGTGTTGTCACCCTTTGAATCCCTCTATGTCTAAGCACAGAGAACAGGAGCAGCAGATCTGGAAACCATCATAAGTGGTATCCTCTGACATCACAGCTCACCTGAAATTTTTTGAAACTGAGACCCTTAGCCCTATAAGAATTTGAGCTTAATGTAAACCCAGGAAATCAGCATTCCTCATCCCATAGAAGTAGATGGTATAGTAGCTTCTACGTTGCCCAGTCTAAAAGTTCCTCAGCCAGTCAATGTTTCAGCTTCTGATCTGGGTAGTCTAAGGTCATTGCTGCTACTTCTGCTGCTGCTGTTACAGTTGTTGAGGCTATATGACAGTTGCTGCTGACATGACTTATGCACTCTGTGCTGACACTTCTCTGTAGTGTTCCTCAGAGCTCTGTCTTTATGAATCTGTCAAGGTTGAATGCTATCAAGATGCCATAATTCCACATACCCATGTTTTAGCTCATGTAAAACCCAGGCTCCAACTCTTTCTGATCTGTCAAAGAATCTCACTAGTGCATGTCCTCTGCCATTCCTGACTCCACTTTCCTGTCTCTATGCTGCTGCTTTTTTTTTCCTTGGTGTTATTAGTACACACCACCACCTTAATGCAGTTAAGACAAGACCTCTCAAGAGACTTCTTATTGGGCCCGATGATCCAACACTGGGAGAGATATCACAAAAGTGATTTTGATAGAATTAAAGAATTTAACAATAATAATGACAATAGCTAGATTTTAGCTGTGCATATCCAATCTCAAATAATTCTACATTGTCCCAGGAGAAACACATCTCCTCATAGGTCTTACATCTGGATGGACTTCACCAATAGGCAAAGGATAGCTTTATTGTTGATGATCTTAACCCCCAGAGTACCAAGAGTTTATGTACTGGAACAACAAAAGTCCCACATGGTTAGAGCTCATGGTAATAACTAAAAACTGGGCTCCAAATTATAGAGCCAGAAGCTCAAAATTCTAGGTGCTCAGGTCAAAGGCCTACTCCTTTGAGCCTTGAATGGCAATGGCTATAAGAGCTACTATATTAAAGCTGTGATAAAACACTATGACCAAGGCAAATTATACAAGGAAATGTTTAATTAAGCTTGCAGTTTTAGAGAATTGAAATTCATAACAGCCCACCAAAAGCATGGTGGCAGTAACAGCTGAGCACTCATGTCTTGATTCATAAACAAGAGGCAGAGTGCACACTTGGATAGTGGGATTCTTGAAATTTCAGTGCCCCCCCCATTACACACCTTCTTCAACAGGTCCATACCTCATAATCTTTCTCCAGCAGTTTCATAAATATTGAATTGCAAGTATTTATACTTATGACCTTGGGGAATCAAACGCATTCAAACCTCAACAGTAGGCCAAACTCAGGCATCATTGACCCATGTATCACAATAGCAGTTGGCTTTGGCAGTCATGAGTGATAAACAGTACAGCTATTCTGCAGCATTGGATGGCAGCAGGTATTTGAGTATCAACAGCTTCTGTGAATGTTTTCAGTCCCAGAAGGAGACAAGAAGTCCCTTGCCCACAACTTTCCACTCTCTGCAGTCTTGGCTTTCTGACTTACTCTGTACTCACCCTATAGCTTTACCACTGTTTTCATTCCCCAATGCTTTGATCTCCGACCATTCTCTTTAGGTTCCTTTATATCCCCACTGCTCTTTGTTCTTCACAATTTCATTTTGATTACCTACATAATTATAGAGCTTTCAAAAAATTTTATATTGAAAAAAGGATAGTTATTTGTATGTATGAAAAAAAATTGATTTTTCCCATCTCAGTAAATTTTTTAAGTACTAATTGAAATTTACAATGGCTGCAAGGACATCCTTTTTCATGGCTGTTATTAATATCTGGTATTCTTCCTTTCTCATTGCAGTCTTGTTGAAATGTCTTAATTAGCATTACTTTTATAACCAATCTTTTATGATAAATTTTCTCATAGTTTCTTATATATACTAACTCCTTCCTATTCTTATCTTCATTTATTTCTTTCTGTTTTCTTTGGTCTTACTTTATTCTTTATTATTAATAACATTTGTATTATTTCTTTGAGAATTTAAAACATCTTTTAATCTTATCTATTTCTCTCAGATCCTGCCCAGTTCTACTCCCACATTTGTAACTACCCAATTTGAGGTTCTCTTTTAAAAATCCATTCAGTCCAATTTATGTTGGCCTTGAAGTCTTGTATATGTGCCTACTCTGGAACATAGCCAATTTATCAGAGCCCACACTGTTAAGGAAAATTTTATTTCCCTATCCCAGTAGCTATAAAATAACACAGACCTCAACTAGGGGTGGGCATTCATGTCCACTTTCTCCAATCAATATGGGAATTTTATGAAGCAGGAGCTAATAGGTGTCTTTGCATGTTGCCTCAATATGAATTCCTTTGTGTGACTGACCTGTTGTCTCCAGAAAGGACTATTTCCATATAGTTGCCAACTATCATTAGTTCTTTCTACCCTATGATGATACTTGAACTTTGAGAGTGGGTGAGATATAAGCAATCTATTTAAAATAGATATTCTTTCCATGTTGACCTGTTTGTGGTTCTCTGTGCTAATTGTCATCTCTTGTGAAGAAACTTCTCTGACAAGGGTAAAGAGATTTACTAATTAATGCTTATAGTGATGAGTCATTAGGGGCAATTATAATTCTTTGTCTATATTTGGCAGTAAAAATTATAATAAGTTCTCCTTAACATACTATGACCTATCTAGCTACAGGTTCTTGGCCTCAATCATGGTTCCCAGTATAGATTTTTATCTCTTGGATGGGCTTTAAATCCAATCAGAAAGTGGTTGGTTACTCCTATAACATCAATGCCACTATTACGCCAGTGTTGTATATCTTGCCAGACAGTTATTATAATTCATCTGTTTTACATCTGTGTAAGACTAATATTACTTTTAGTTTATGATAGCATACATAAAACTTTTTAGCACTGTGAAGGCTAAATACTAGGGATCATTTAAAGATCAACACAAATTTGATTTTTCATTCTTATATGATTCAAGTTTATGATGTCTTCACCAAGTTCTGGGTGTGTGTGGGGGGAATAATGAAGTACAATATTAGTAGCCTACAATACTGGGGGAACAATAAGGCCCCACTAGGCAACAACATAATTCACAATATTAGGCTTCTTATTTTCTGGCATGTATTATCTAGTTGGTGTGTTATCCTCCCTTTATTGAGAAACTTCACTTCATCTATTTTATACATGTATATCTTTTAAGAAGCTTCTACAATAGTGAGCTTCTGTATGGCTTTTCAAAAGGCCTTCCATGTTAGTTATCTTTCTGGATAGTTTCCCCTCTATCCTGGTTACCTTCTCACTTAATCCTTTAATCTTCCTATTTTTCATTATTTACCTTTACCATTCTATATTATTTATATTATTATATTTCCCCTCTTTTGAAAGATTCTCTTTACCTCATGGACTTTTATAGCTTTTTATAATCTATAGGTATTCTAAATGAAACATCTGTATCTAAAGTTTCAAAGTTCATATTTACAACTGAAAGGCAAAGTGCCATATCTGTCTTTATGTGTCTGTGTTATGTCAATCAGGATAATCAATTCCAGTTCTATCCATTTGCCCAAAAATTAATTTTTCTTAACAACTGTTAAGAAAATTGCATTAATTGTACAAATGTACCTATAACAGTTTGAAAGAAAATGACCTCCAAAGGGAGTGGTGCTAAAGGAAGCTGTGATCTTATTGGAGTGAGTGAAGTCTTGTTGAAGGAAGTGTGTCATTGTGGAAGTGGGCTTTGAGATTTCATGTATAGTCAAACCATGCCTAGTGAGCCAGACTACTTCCTGTTACCTGAAAGATATAGGACTCTGCTACATCTCCAGAGTCATATCTTCCTGCATGCCACCACATCTCACCATAATGATAATGGAATGAACCTCTAAACTGTAAACAAGCAACTCCAATTAAATGTTTTTCTTCACAAGAATATTTGAGGTTATGGTGTCTCTTCACAGCAACAGAAACCTTAAGACAGAAGTTGGTATTTGGCACTGTGGTATGTCTGTGATAGCCCTGACCAGGTTTTTCTTTGAAGGCATATGGACCTTGAAAGTGTGAATTAGAAAGGCTGTTGAATACTTTAAGCACTGCTTAATGGGCTATATTAGTAGGAGCATGGAAGACAGTGGTGCTGAATGTGATTTGATGAACTGTGGATGTTGGCTGAAGAGGTTTCAAAACACAAGAATTTTCATATGTTGGGTAGAGATTAGTTTTGTGATATTTTGGTGAGAAATGTCACTTTTTTGCCTTTGTCCATACAGTCTGCCAGAGGTTAAAGTAAAGAGTTTTTCATTAATGCCACTGGTAGTGGAAATCTCAAAGAATTCTAGTATAGACTCCTTTGGCTGATTATTAGTGATAACTCTAATGATGTTTTAGAATGAAAAGGAGCAAGCTGACTAAACAAAAATACAGAATGTACAGAATGAACAAAGGAAAAGCAGAAAGAGCTAAATTGTGTTCAAGTAGATAAAAGGGTTAACAAATTAAATAAAGGGAGTGGTGACCTCAGAGCAAGAACCCACTCAGCTATGTTTCCAATTTAAGAAAAAAAGGTGAAGAAAATCTTAGAGCTGATCCCATATGGTAGAAAACACCTTAACTCCTAGAACATGAAAGGCAGAGGCTGGCAGATTTTTGAGCCTGAGGACAGTCTGGTTTACAAAGCAAGTTTAAGGACATTCAGGCTTAAATAATGAAGGAAAACAGAAATCTGGTGAAGATGCAATTAAATGAGGGGACTATGTTCCGGTCTCAGCAAGCATCAGAACTTGGCAGCTATAGCTTCATGGTTTGTGAGTTAAAAATAGAATAAAGGTCAATTAAATTTGCCTACGCATCTAAGAAAGCCACTGAGGCCAGGCATGTTTCAGGGGGTGTCCCTGAATAGAGACCTAGAGGGCCCATTAAATAGAACTCTGAAATTGAAGCCTGAATTGCCTTGGAGACCCCAAAAATTTGGAGATGCCAGAGCAAACAGATACCTGCTAAGGACAGCTGTTTACAGGGAATGGAACCATCCCAAGAGAAAGTGTGTTACAGTCAACAAAGTTGAATAGAATTGGAGCTCTCTAGAACACTTTGATATCAGACATAGAGATACAGAGTTTAGAGTTACACAGTTATTTTCCAGGGGTTTTTGTGGCCCAGTATTTCCTCCCTATGCTCCCTTCCCTTGGTTTTGGTGTGGTAGTATATCTTGTGTTATTATATGTTAGAATTATATAGTCTATTTTTAATTTTGATTTTATAGAAGATTACAGTTAAGGAGAATGTATGAATCTCAGAAGAGACATTGAACTTTAAAACACTGATGCAACTGTGATAGACTACAGGGATTTTTGAGGTTGAACTAAATACATTTTTTTTTTTTTGCATTATGATGTGGTAGAAGCCAGGGAGTAGAATGTGATGGTTTGAAAGAAAATGACCAGCCTTTGAAACACAGACCCATATACAGAGTAGAATCAGAGGTAAGTAGATTTCAGCTCCTGTGCTGCCCATCTGGAGAATTGGTGATGGGGTCACACTCAAGGTTCTAATCTCAAACTCTTGCTAGCACACAGTCCCTAGGCTTTAACTGGGAGGGGCGTCCCCCAGAAACCCCTAACATAAGGGACAACTCACAGCCAGGCCCCACCTCCAGGTGAACTGCCTCATCAGAAATGGACTGATGCCTTTGAAACTCAGACCCATGTCCAGAGTGGAATCAGAGGTGAGTAGATTTCAGCTCCAGAGACTTCCATCCAGAGAATTCCTCTCCAGGGTCCAGGGTAAAACCAAAGGTTCTGATCTTAGACACTTGCTAGCAGACAGACTATAATATGGTGGAATATTTTTTGTATGTTGTAAATAAAAGACTATTTTGGCCTAAGTAGAGCACCATAGAAGTGGGTGGAGAATCAGAGAACAGACAGGTAGAAGGAGGGTAGAGTTAGCCAGTCTCCTGACCCCTGAGGAAGAAACATGTAACTAATCCAGGTGAGCGTCAGGCCAAGACACATGGCAGACAGATTAATAAAAATGAGTTGATTTAAGATGAAAGAGCTAGCTAATAATGTGCTTAAGACATAGACCAAACAATATAAAATTAATATAAGTGTCCAATTCATTTCTTTGGGGGACAAAAGCTGCCGCAGACAAGGTCCAAACCTCCTGGTCCAAACCTCCTGGCCCAAATGAGACAGGAAAAACTTTCTACAACACTATAGGCTTTAGCTGGGAGGGGCCTTCCCCAGCGACCCCCAACAGAAAGGACCTTCCATAGTCAGGTCCACCACCAGGGCAAGCTATGCCATCATAATCAATCAGGTGACTTCAAAATGCAGAACCTTGTCTAGAGAGAAGTCAGAAAGTGTGTAGACCACTTTCTCAGTGCAGTAAGGAGACACATGAGTCCCTAGCCACACCTGACTAGGAGCTGACTAAGTGTGAATCACTGAAGCAATGGCCAGATGCCACTGCAAGAATACATAAAATAATATAAAGAACAACATGGCAACACCAGAAGAAACTGGTGGTTCTATAACACCAAGACCTAAACAGAGCAATGAAGAGGAAACAGAAGGAAACAACAGCAAAAACATCACTATGAAGATAATAGAAGACTCAAAAGAAGATATAAAAATTTTCCTTAAAGAAATAGAAGAAAAAACAAGCAAAAATTGGAAGAGATGTACAAATCCTTGAAAGAAAATCAAGAAAAGGAAAACCAAAAAATGAAAGAAACATTCCAGGAACTAAAAATTGAAATAGAAGCAATAAAAAAGGCACAAAATGAGGTGAAGTTGGAAATATAAAATCTGAAGAAAAGAGCAGGAACTACAGATACAACCATAATCAACAGAATTTAAGAGATGGAAGAGAGAATCTCAGGATCAGAAGACTCAATAGCGGAAATAGATATATCAGTCAAAGAAAACATGAAAATTAAAAAAGTCATAACACAAAATGTTCAGGAAATTTGGGACACCATGAAAAGAACTAACCTGAGAATAATAGGAATAGAAGAAGAATACCAGCTCAAAGACACAGATAATATAGTCAATAAAATCGTAGAAGAAAACTTTCCCAACCTAAAGAAGGAAATGCCTATAAAGATACAAGAAGCTTAGAGAACACCAAATAGATTTGACAACAAACAAAAGTCTGCTCGCAACATAATAATCAAGCCACAAAACATACAAAACAAAGAAAGAATTTTAAAAGCTGCTAAGAAAAGGGCCAATTTACATATACAGGCAGACCCATCAGAATAATACCTGAATATTCAAAGGAAACAATGAAAGCAAGAATGTCCTGGTCAGAAATTATACAGACACTAAAAGAATATGGCTGCCAACCTAGACTACTATATCCAGCAAAACTATCAATCACCATAAATGGAGTAAACAAGATATTTCATGGCAAAACCAGACTAAAAACAATACCTATCCACAAATCCAGCCCCTCAGAAAGCATTAGAGAGAAAACACCAACCTATAGATCCCAGATAAACCCATGAAACCACAAACAATTGATAATACCACAGAAGAGAAGCCCAAAGAAAGGAAATATATACAAGATACAACCAAAAATAGCAGGAAATAATTATCAGTGGTCACTAATATCCCTTAATTTCAAAGGATTCAATTCACCTATAAAAAGAAACACACTATCAAGATGTATACAAAAACAGAAGCCATCCTTCTGTTGCATACAAGAAACATACCTCAACCTTAAAGACAGACACAGACTCAGAGTAAAGGGTTGGGAAAAGATTTTCCAATCAAATGGTTCTAAGAAACAAGTGGGTTTGCCATCCTGATACTGAACAAAGCACTGCAAACTAAAATCAATTAAAAGAGACCAGGTTGGACATTACTTATTTAACTCAGGAAAAATCGATTAAAATAAGATTTCAATCCTGAATATTTATGCCCCTAATATAAGGGCACCTATCTATGTAAAAGAAACACTATTAAAGCTCAAATTCCACATCACTTCTCACAACCCTTAGAAAGGTCACCCAGACAGAGACTCAATAGAGAAGTAAGGAGTCTAACAGTGGTTATGATGCAAATAGATTTAATAGATATTTACAGAAGTTTCCACCCAAATGCAAAGGAATATACATATTTCTCAGCACCACATGGAACTTTCTCTAAAATTGACCACATAATTGTTCATAAAGCAAATATCAATAGATACAAAAAATGGAAATAATCCCTTGTATTGTATCAGACTACCGGGGTCTAAAGTTAGAGATCAACAAAATAAAAAATCACAGAAAACCTACCAACTCATGGAAACTAAACATCACTCATCTGAACCACCTCTGGGGCAGGAAAGAAATTAAGAAAGAAATCAAAGTCTTCCTATAATTTAATGAAAACGAATCCACAATGCAACCAAACTCGTGGGACACAATTAAAGCAGTCTACAGTGGAAAATTCAAAGCACTAGATGCCTATATGAAAACCTAGAGAAATTCCACACTAGAGAAATAACAGCACTGCTGAAACCTTAGAACAATTAAAAGCAAACTCACTTAGAAGGAGTAGATGGCAGGAAACAATCAAACTAAGAGCTGAAATCAAACAATTGAAACAAAAAGAACAATACAAAGAATTAATGAATCAAAGAGTTGGTTCTTTGAGACAGTCAACAAGATAGATAAACCTTTATCCAAACTAACCCAGAATCATAGACAGACTATTCAAATCAACAAAATCAGAAATGAAAAGGTGGACTATCGCGGTAAAAACTCGCCCTGAGATATGTTTTAAACAGGGTTTATTTGGAGAAAATAGCTTATAAAACAGGGATCATCATAAGACAGTGTCTGGGAAAGAGAAAGGTACTAACATAAGTGAGGTCAAACTACTGCTAACAAACAACAACTACAAAGTACAATTTAATATCTAAAATGTTGATATGAGAAAATGCACAGGGATTGCTTTAAGGCTGTTTATCTTAAACAATAGAGTTTTAACACTTGAGTGTCTTTGCTGAAATGTGAAGTAATAACAACCTCAACTATCTAATCTTTAACACCATCAAGACCTGAGAAGGAAAATACATATCTAAAGTTGGAATCATGAAGTAACTTCCAGAATTTAGGAGAAGACAACGTCAGTTAACTACCTGGACAGTCATCCACCACTTCTCTGTATAGCGGGAGCATCCATCTTTGTGGCTACTGGCCTAGGATATCTGACAAGTTTCCATAGAAGCAGAGTATTTTTTGGTAGGACTGTCTTATCCTGTCTAGGCAGGCTTCGGCAGTCTCTATCCTTCATCCTGCAGGTCCACCTAGTTTAGAACCTTCCTATTTAGACAAAACGGGGAGATGTAGCGGGAAATCAGGAACTATATATGTGAACGATCGAGTGGGGCGTGGTTAACTGAAAAGGATTCCGGAAGTAGACCTTCGAGGGAGGGGACCAGGACAGGAAGTCGTCATTCTCTTGCGAGAGTTCCCCGACTGAGTGCACAGTTCGCTCCAGCTGCCCGGGAGTTCGGACGTACGGCATAAAGATAAAAAATCTTCTTTAAAAAGGATCCGGCGCACTACAACCTCATTCTGTCATCTTTTTTTTAATTTTTTATTTAATTTTTTAAAATTTTTATTAACATGAGTCTTGTATTTTTTAACAAAATTTTTATTTATTTTTTTAAATTTTTTATTTAATTTTTTAAAATTTTTATCAATGTGAGCTCTAAATTTCTCTGTAATCAAAGTAGACTTCTTTTTTATGGAAACAATGAGTTTTTGGAGTGTCTTAATATGTTTATCTATGTCAGACATCTTAGCCTCATGTTCTCTATGTTGAGATGCCTTAAAATAGCTAAGTATGAAGTACATTATCACACAAAAAAGTAAAAGGACTCTTGGGTGGGGATAACCTCTAAATGTGTAATCTTGGAAATAATCTTTTATCACCATTGTGACAAAGTGAGAAAAATTTTGAACATTTATCTGGTAAGACATTGTAGAAAGGAAAAAAAATATGTAGAAAAGAAAAGGAAGAAAAAAATATACTCAGATGTAATGAGAATTTATGGCCAGCAGATGTCGCTGTCGTGATCAGCAGCAGCAACAATGTTGCGGGAAACGAGGTTGCGATTCGGCTGGGAGGGTCTTTTTTAGATCTTTTAACAAATCTTACTAGGCGTGCTCCACTAGAATGGGTCAATCTGTCTCTCAGAAGGTTTGCCGCGGGTAGATTCGTTCTTGGTTGCATACAGGAGGCTTGTGCGCAGCTGGTAACCAAGTTTATACTGGCTCTGTGGGTGAGTGAAGAACCCGGCGGGTTTGTAGAATTAGCCCCACTTTGGGCACCAATTATCGCGGTAAAAACTCGCCCTGAGATATGTTTTAAACAGGGTTTATTTGGAGAAAATAGCTTATAAAACAGAGTCGGTTTTAGGAGAAGATGACAGGATGAGGTTGTAGTGCTCCGGAGCCTTTTTAAAGAAGATTTTTTATCTTTATGCCGTACGTCCGAACTCCCGGGCAGCTGGAGCGAACTGCGCACTCGGTCGGGGAACTCTCGCAAGAGAATGACGACTTCCTGTCCTGGTCCCCTCCCTCGAAGGTCTACTTCCAGAATCCTTTTCAGTTAACCACGCCCCGCTCGATCGTTCACATATGTAGTTCCTAATTTCCCGCTACAGTGGACATAACAGATTCCCAGGAAATCCAGACAATTATCAGGTCATACTTTGAAAATCTATATTCCATAAAAATGAAAAACTTAGAAGAAATGGACAGTGTTTTGGACAAGGCTGCACCCTCTTCCCTTATCTATTCAATATAGTTCTTGAAGTTTTAGCTAAAGCAATAAGAGAACACAAGGAGATTAAGGGGATACAAACTGGAAAAGAAGTGAAATTATCTCTATTTGCAGATGATATGATTGTATACATAAATGATCTACAAAATTCTACCAGAGAGCGTCTACAGCTGATAAGCACCTTCAGCAATATAGCAGGATACAAGATTAACTCAAAGAAATAAGTAGCCCCCCTATATACTAAGGATAAAAGGGCTGAAAAAGAAATAAGGGAAACATCACCCTTTATAATAGCCACAAATAGCATTAAATACCTTGGAGTGACTATAACCAACATATCAGATCTGTTTGACAAAAATTTTAAATCTCTGAATAAAGAAATTGAAGAGGATATCAGAAAATGGAAAGATCTCCCATGCTCCTGGATAGGTAGGATCAACATAGTAAAAATGGCAATCCTTCCAAAAGCAATCTACAAAATCAATGCAATTCCCATCAGAATCCCAACACAATTTTTACAGACCTTGAAAGAACAATACTCAATTTCATTTGGAATAACAGGAAAGCCAGGATTGCCAAAACAATTTTGCTCAACAAAAGAACCTCAGGAGACATCACCATCCCTGACTTCAAGTTATACTATAGAGCTACAGTAATAAAAACAGCCTGGTACTGGCATAAAAGCAGACTTGTGGATCAATGGAATCTAATTGAGGTTCCCAGCATTAACCCAAAAACCTATGAACCCCTGATCTTTGACAAAGAGACCAGAATATTCAATGGAATAAAGGTAGTATCTTTAACAAATGGTGTTGGAATAGTTGGATGATAGTGTGTAGAAAAATGCAAATAGATCCAAACCTATTACCCTGCACAAAACTCAAATCCAAGTGGATCAAACATCTAGCCACACTGAACCTGATAGAAAAGAAAGTGGGAAATACCCTCCAAAGCATTAGTACAGGCGGCCACTTCCTAAATATAACGCCAGTAGCACAGACACTAAAACAACAATCAATAAGCAGGACCTCCTGAAACTGAGAAGCTTCTGTAAAGCCAAGGATACAGTCCTTATTAGATAAAACAACAGCCTACAGAATGGAGGAAAAATGACTTTCAAAGGGAGTATAACTATTAGGAGGTGTGGCCTTGTTGAAATATTTGTGTTCTTGTTGGAGGAAGTTTATTACTGTGGAGGCAGGCTTTTAAGTCTCATATGTTTTTAAACAATTCCCAGTGAATTAGACCACTTCCTTTTTTTATGCAAGATATACAACTCTAAGTTACTTCTCCATATCTGCATGCAAGGTACTATGTCTCACCCTGATGATAATGAACTGAACCTCTGTATAAGCAAATGTAAGCAAGCCACTCCAATTAAATGTTTTCCTTTAAGAGTTGCCATGGTCATGGTGTCTCTTCACAGCAATAAATGCCTAACTAAGATGGTACTACATTTTCATTATCCATTCATCCATTCACTTGCTGGGCATCTAGGGTATTACAATTTCATGGCTGTTATGAATAGAGAAATGATGAGCATGTGTGTGAAAATATCTGTAATAACATACAGAGTCATCTAGATTAGTGTCCAAGATTTGTATAGGTGGATGATATGGCATACTAATTTTGAGATTTTTAGGAAACCTCCACACTTATAGTCTAGTGGCTCTGCTGGTTTGCCTTTCCAATAGCAGTAAATGTGTGTTCCTTCGCCCTCAACCTTGTCATCATTTCTAGCAATTATTTCCTTCCTCAACTCCTCCCAGGTCCTTAACATCTCCCTATATATCCAACTTCATGTTTTTACTTTCTCTCCCCTTTTTAACAATCTCATCAAAAACGACAAAAATTTAAAAAACAATACGACACAAAATCCTAAACCAAAATGAAAGCTGCACAAAAGATACAGATTGCATTTTGTGTTGGCCATCTACTCTTGAATCATTTTATTTATCTATATTTCAAATTTTAGATATTTTCAAATTTTAGTAGTTATATTTTCTTTAATTACTACCTATAATTTATAAAATTTATAAAATCTGAGAGAGGAAAACGTACTTGTAAACTTTTCTTTTTTCCTTTCTTGTATTTATCTTAGCTCATTTTTTTTCTTAGTTTTTCAAAACTGGATTTCTCTCTATACTCATCTACCCTGGAACTCACTCTGCAGACAAGGCTAAACTAGAACACAGAGATCTTTCTGCCTTTCCCTCCCCAGTGCTAAGATTAAAGGTGTATGCCACCACTGCACAGCTCATTATAATCTTTATTAACTCCTAATATTCCAAAACTGCTCCTGTAATATTTCTGTATAAATTATTATTTACCTTTATTTTAGGATAAGTCCATGTTGTTACTCTTGGTTATTTTTCTTTTACCTGGGCCTATTTGGCTTTCAGACTCTTCTGAGCTGTGCCATTTCTCTTGCAGAATCTGGTATCAGCATTGTTCAAACCCACACCCAATAGATTGAACTTCCATATATGGCTCCTTGCTTTCTAGTTTTCATTTTGTTTGTGAAGATTTTTCTCTTCAACATGTGTTAGCAGATGATTGATTAAGATATTTCTTTCATAGAATTGTTTACATTTCTTTTATCTGTAAAAAACAAAGGGTTTTTCTTTTGTTTGTGATTCATGTTCTTTTGTTTGTTTATACGTTTTCTGAGTCGGTGGATATTTAGCTCTTACCTAGTTGGAAAGATATTAGCTTAACTTTTACCTCTCCCTTTTCTCTGCTCTTTATTGCTCTTTATTGGAATCCCCCGGCATGTATGTTATATCTTTCCGCATAGTCTCATGGGTCTGTAAGTTTCAGAACATTTTTTATTTTGTTTTTGCCTGTGAGTTTTATTATTATTCTGTCTTCCGTTTTATTCATTCTTTCTTCAGTTTAATGCCTTATGTTACTGTACTCCTGCATTGAGTCTTTCTTCCAAATATTATGTTTTAAAATTCTAGCTACCATCTTGTTATATCTACTTTCTTTTTGGAGGATTTGTTTGTTTGGGGTTTTTTTTTTTTTTTTGCTTATATTTCTTATTTGTTTTCTTAGATGTTCAATGTTTTGACATACTTTTAATGACAAATTTAAAGATTTTAGTTAGCTGTTTTAAAATCTTTGTGAGATAATCTTCATATCCCTGCTGTTGGCATCAACAGATTTTCTTCTTTGTCCTTTAGATTATGAACCTACTTATTCTTAGCCTGACTCCTTTCTTTTTCTTTTTTTGAAGGAGCACATTTTCTCTGCTGATTCATGAAAAGCTTGATTCTATTTAAACCCACTTTAAATCCCATGTCACCATTACCAGGTGAGGACAGAGGGCATCTTCCATTGGCAGCTAAGGAGTAGGCAATGTTCACTGTTATTACTTTAAAAATAATAAATGCTCCTGGTATTGGAGAGAAAGCACACTGCTTCTATCACGACTCAGTGAGAAAAAAATGTGAGGTACAAAATAGGAGAGTTATCACAGAGTCTCCATTGACTCGATCAAAAAAATAATGAAAAGGCTGGATCTCATTTAATTTTCATTAGTATCATCCAAATGGGGAGGTATAAGGCCATCTCAGTACTGATAGATGAACTTGGATGTTCAATTACTTCATGTGGTTCTTACTTACACCATGATGAAAAAGGGCACCACATCATCATGTGGTGGGGTGTAAGCGCCACACTTTTATTGCCTTTCTCTCTCATATCACTGTTTTTGAGCATCTTTTCAACCTTAAGAGTTCATAAGTTTAGGCATCTCCTTAGTCTTGAGTTCTAACATCTTTGTCTATTGTTTATTTCTGAGGTATTAGATTGAAATAGAATGTTTCTTGCTGAGACAGGAAATGAATGCTAATAGATGTTATCCATGAATTTAAGGCAAGTCGGATTCATAGTAAGTGTCAACCACTTCAGGTCACAGAGTGAGAATGAGTCTCAACAAACAAACAATTACTATTGAAAGTCTTCTCTACTAAAAGGCTACCTAGAACATGGAAAGAAGTTTTCTCTTAGGGCTTCATCTGTCAGCATTTGTTCCTATTTCTGTGTTGGAATATTAGTCATCACTAACTCTTAGATGATGGTAAAGCCAAGGAGCTCCTTTCGATATCCTTTCCTGATCTCTACTGTGTACAGACACCCTGTCTTCTCTCCAGATCTTAGACCTAATGAGTTTACTTTCTCTATGATCAGAGTTTAGAGCTTTGCTTAGCTGAAGAAATGAGGAGGAAAATATGTTCCACCCTCGTCAAAGCAATACAAATTAATAACTTTAGAAAATGAAATTTTATTTTGGTAAAAATTAGAATCATAGGATGACTCAAATACTAAAAAATAGAGACATATTTGCTAATTTATATGAAAAAGAAAAGTAAGTTTTACCTATTACTTGTACACTGAAATTTGATCCACTTGAACATCAATTAATCCTACCAGAATCAAGACTATTTTCTGGCAAAACAATAAGGCCATTTAATATTTAAGTATGCTTGACACTGTTTGAATCAGTAACTTTAAAAGACATTTGAATTAGTGCAGTGATAAAAAAAATCACAATTAAATATTTCTAGAAAAATTAAATACTTTTTCAACAAATACTGTATGTTCATATCTAACTGGTTATCATATGAAAAAGATAAGCTGAACTTGACATATTAGAACAACATCTCTTTACTTACACACTACCACTGTTGAAAATTAAGACAAGAAACTAGGCAGAGAGAGAAAAACCTCTAAAAACTAGTGGGAGCCTACAGAGATGGCTCAGCCCTTAAAAGTACTTGCTGTTTTTGCAAAGAAGCTGGGTTTAATGCCCGGCACCTATGTGGTAATTCACAGCCACTTGAAGCTCCAGTTCCAGAGACTTCAACACTCTCTTCTAGCCTACAAAGGCATTTCATGCACATAGTACATAGACATATGGGCAAACAAAACACCCATACACTTAATTTTTTTTAACAAGGAATGTTTCTAAGCTAAACAGGTGCTGATCTTTTTCTTGTGTGTTAGAAACAGCACAGGGAACTGAGGGAACTGAGTAGGTATTTTCCACTGTTGAAATGCTGGCAAAATCAAATCTACCCTTTGGAGCAAGTAAGCAGTAGAACAGAGAACCAACTTTCCACTTCCGTCTCCTCAGATTTCCAAGCAGTAAGAAGCCTGTGCACCTGCGAATATTGTTCACTGAGAGTTGTATGTGCTATTCATACCACAAAGACATTTGTTCAGCTATGTTCATAGCAGCATTGTTCATAGTAGTCACAGCTCAAAACAACCTAGATGACCCTCAATCAAAGAATGGTTTAAAAAAATGTGGTACATTTACAGAATGGAGTGCTACTCAGCAGTAAATAATAATGATAACAATATCAAGAAATTTTCAGGCAAATAAATGGAACTTGAACAAAATCATCCTGAAGACATAACCCAGACCCAGAAAGACAAATATGGTATGTACCCTCTTATTATATCTGTTATTATCTATTATAAGTAGATGTTAGCTGTAAAGTAAAGAATAATCACGTTACAATCCACAGACCCAGAGAGGCTAAGTGAAAAGGAGGGGTCAGGGGGGGGGACAAATGAATTTCCCTGAGAAGGAGAAATAGAATATATCTCATAGGTGGCCTGGGGCTGGTGCAGATGGAAATAGGAGAGGTAGGCATGGGAGGACAGAGTACTGGGAGAGACTACTGGAATTGTGGGGGCCTTTCCAGGGCAAGGTGGAAAGGTAACACAATGGAAACTCCCAGGAATCCACAAGGGTGACCCTAGCAAAGACTCCAGTAGCAGGGGATATGGAACGTGAACAGACCATCTTATGTAACCAGTCTGGTGTCTCACTTAATTATCCAGAGAGACTTTATCCAAAAACTGATGGAAATGGACACAGAGACCAACAGAAAATCATTAGATAGAGCTCTGAGAATCCTTCAGAAAGCAGCAGGGAAGAATGATAAGTTCCAGAGGAGTCGAGAGAAAACTGCCTACAGTATTAACTAACCAGGACTCACAGGACTCAACTGACAACCGGGAAGCCTGTATGGGGCTGACTTTTATCCTCTGGTTATGTTATGGTTGTCTAGCTTGAGGTTCCTGTGGTACTTCTAACAGTGTCTTCACTCTTTTGCCAGGGACCCTTTTCCTTCTATTGAGTTGCCTTAGCCCACCTTAATATGTTGGGGAGGATTTGCCTAGTTTTAGTATAACTTGATATGCCTTTTTGATTGAGATCTCTGGGAGGTCTGCCTGCCATTTTCTGAAGAGAACAGAGGTAAAGAATCTACCTGGTAATAATATATATATTTCCAGAGCCCAAACCATGATTTAATAGTTTTGTTTCTGATTTTTTTTCTTTAGAGTCTACCCAACCTTGAAAAAGTAAATGGATAAACATTAAAAAAGCAAACGAATAAGTCCTGTTCCAATCTGCCTTTCTGCATGAGGACAAGAAAAAACAACCCTAGTTCTCTGTACCCATCCTGTACCTCTAAGGTGTAAGAGCAGAGCGGACTGAGAAGCCCTTGATACAAAGTTTATGATCCAGAAAAACATGTTCCCTAAAATCCTGAGGTCTAAAACCACACAACAGTAGAAAAGTGCATTAATTTCTCCCTCTATCTTCAAACTGACTGCCACATTACTAGAGAGTATTCACTACAATTCACTTCATATCCCATCATTAATTTTACAGAGCATATAATATTAATGGAAATACTAAAGAGACAAAATAGGAGTCAAAACTAGACCCAGATAATACAAGAGTATTGAAATTATCAAAATGAGGTTGACAACAATGGACAATATTCTGAAGATTCTAAGGTTAAGATTCTGAGATAGTGTGAAAGTACAGTTGTGCAAGCACTTAAGTAGATATTCTAGATGGCTCTAGAGCCAGAAAGAAGTGAAAGAGAATAAAACACTCTGGCAGAAAAAAAAAAACCTGAAATCTGTTAAAAACAAACAAAATCCTTGAAATTGGTAAATCACCTCAGGAAACTAGAAAAGGAGAAGAAATTAGTGAAGATCTAAGCAAAGTAGAAAAAAATCAATAAAGCAGAAATTAATGAAGTTGAAAAGTGTTAAATTCATTGAGTTTTTTTGTTAGTAGAGAAAATAAGCAAAGCAAAGAAACTTGATTCTTTTAAAAGAGCAGTAAAATAAATAATTTCTAGCCATGTTTTTAATAAAAATGAGAGACATCATTACAGAACTCCTGGACATAAAAAGAGAAAGTTATAGAACTTTCCGAAAACTCTGTGTTCACATGTTTAGAGACCTAGATGAAATGGGTCAATTTCCAGAAGAATACAATCTACCAAAGCTACATATACAACAAAATTAGACAATCTGATACACTTTTATGTATTAAATATGTTCACTCAATAAGTCTTAAGTACAAAGTATTAGGCATACTACAATTCTGAGAATCACTTAGTGGGGAGAGGATTACAACTGTAAGCATTCTTCAAAAAATAGAAGCAGAAGCAAAGATTCCTCATTGACTGTGAGGTTGGCATGAGCCAGAGGTACCATCAAGTAAAGACATGAGAAGAAAATTATATACCAAAACTACTAGTGATATAGATGAGAAAATTATCCTAAGAGATATTATCAAACCAGTTCATAGATGTATGAAAATAATTCTATGTTATAACCAGGTAGGATTTAACCCAAGTGTGTACAGGTGCTTCAGTTTTCAAAAGTCAGGTAGTGTGATTCTTGACATCAGCAGGCAAAAGAAAAAGACAAATCTCATGATGATATCATCAGACACAGTGACACCTCTAATAAAAGACATTTAATTTTTAAAATCTAGCAAACAAGAAAAACAAGAAATCTCTTTAGCTTGGTAAAGAACATCTACAAATGTACTGTAGTAAACATTAGAGTTAACGATTAGGTACTAGTATTTTCTCAGTAAGGCAACCTTAAATAAATTCATTCACAATAAGATAGAAAAAGAAATAAATATATAGAAAAACAAAATAATTCTCTGCACAAATTTTAAGCCTTCTAAAAGTGACTGTAACCCTAAGCACAGCTCCTATACCCTTCAAAATACAACTCAAAATAGATTGTGTACCTAAATAAGTAGTAGAAAAAAATCTAAAAGGTAACAGTAGAAAAATCAACATAATCTTAGATATGATGATTTCCTGTGGAGGATGAATGAAAGAATAGATAAGCTTCTGTCATTAAAATTGAAAAATACTGGTCTGCAAAGCCACTGTCATAAGAATTGGAAGAGAATCCATAGACTAAGGGAAAACAATTCAATGTTATCTTTCATTGGGGAACTGGAAATCAAACATTAAAGTAAACTACTGCATACCAATTTGAATTTTCAAATTTAAAACATTACTGACATTAAGTTCTGATAAAGATATAAAATAAAACTTTCATTCATTGTCAGTGTGAATGATAATTGTGACAGATGTCCAGGATGATCATTTGACAGTGTCTTAAGAAATCAAAGATATTCTAATCTTATGATCTAGAAATTTATTTCCTCTGTAATTTCTTACCACATTTGAGAAATATGTTCAGCCAAAAATTTGCACAGGAACATTTGTAGAATCTTTATTTGTAATTTTTAGAACTTGGAAGTAACCAAGATGATATTTAGTAGGTGAATAAAAACATTATGTTGTATATCTGGGCAATAAAATAGTATAGAACACTAAGAGAAATTGTCTCATCAAACCATTCAGGAAAGTGAAAAAAATAAATGAATGTATCTAAACTGAAAAGGTCACATATTGTATGATTCCAACTATAGAACATTATGGAATATAAATATTTATAGAAATAATAAAAATGGCAGTACCTGCCATAGTTTGAAGAGTACAAAGGATGAACATGCAAAGGATGTTTGGGACAATTAAATTATTTTATAAGATAAACTCTTAATGGACACAGATGTTAATCATATGTCAAAACCTACAGAATGTAAGACAGCAAGAGTGATTCCTAATACAAAATATAGACATGAGATAAAAATGAACAATATAGGTTCACCTGTGACAAATGTACTATTGGATTTTGGTAGTGTAGGGGAGATTATACACATGTGCAGATAAGAGATAAGTAGAAACTCTATGTAGTTTCTGTTCAACATTGTTAACCTAAAACCCCTTGAAAATACAAAGTCCATTCACAAAAAAAAAAAAAAATCAACCAAGATACAATCTTAGTTCAAGACACATTTCACCTTTCAATACTCATCTAATAGATGAAACAAATGTGACTAGGTACCATATGTCTTTCAGCCATTCTTTCAAATAGAACCCTGTAGACTTTCCTTTCAATGTGATAGTCCAGTCACTTTCCTCTGATCCAAGCTGGGCTTGCCAGTGCTGCATAGGAAATGAATTTCCTTGGAGTGTATGGCTGGATTTGGACTTAAAGCTAAGCTTTCCATTAGTTATTGTGGACAGGATTAGTCTGCTGAACTGAATGACTCAGTCTGTCGTGACCCTCCCATAAAACAGACGTGACAGCCACCTCTTTCTTATCCCAAGAATTTTGCCAAAACTAACAAGAGATCTTAAGGATTCTACTACTTTCTCGATGAGGCACTAGAAAAAGCTCAGTTTTAGTTACTTGGTACTTAGAGTTAATTCATACCCAGATTTAAGATACAGGTGATAGCAATTAGTGTTTGCTGAACAGATTATATGCATCCAACATTGGACAAAACAACCTATCTTATGAAATTTTCAATGTTAGCATGAGGTTCACATTAACATTTCCTTTTTCACAAACAAGGAAATTTAAGTTTATAAGATTGGGGTATAGGATTTTGTTCAGATTACTCACTGATGTTCATGGTTTCTAATTTCAAAACACATTATCCCAATATGATGCCCTAGAGGAACTTGGTATCACTTATGGTCCTCCTACCAGGAACATGCCTAATTCTGAGTGTGAGATCAAGAATGGCAGCCACTTCAAGGTAGCTGTTCTTTGTATGCCTGGGAAGTCACAGTCATGAGAGATCAGAAATAACCTCAATAATAAATTTCCAAAGAAGAATATGATAATATGGGATGTTGGGCTGGCCCTAGCTGGCCTGAAGCACTCAGAGTTCCACTTTCCTCTTTCTCTGGAGTGTTGAAATAAAAGCTGAAGTTCACAACTCCTATTTCTTATAGACTCAAATTTAATTAAATGGGCTGAAATCAGATGGTTTGTCTGAAGCTGAAGTTCTATAAATCTCAAATAGAAATACCTTGTTATAAAAGACAAAAATAAGAAGTTAGTAGATGCTGTTCATGCCAACAATTTATTTATTTGAGTGCTTCCAACTACTTTTTAGACTAAAGTCAACAATGAAGCTTCAAATGCTGTCTATAGACAATTATTTAATTTACAGACTACTCATACTAGTTCTTTCCTATTTTATTACTACAATATCCTAACAACTGAGGCACCAGAATATCTGAAACTTACGTAAAAGGTTCTTAGTAATTGTGCTGTGGAGGCAGATTAGATCTCATCAATGCATCAAAACTGGCATGAGGTTCTGGTCACATCAATGTAAGCCACTTACATTTGCGTCATTCTAGTGCCACATAAGCTGTTTCTATTCTCCTGATGTCTCCATGGCTGTATGATACAAGCCTTTCCCTAAGTGGTTTCATAGGAGAAACCTTACTAGACAGAAACAACATCCTCAGAAAGGGTTGGTCCCTCAGCCCTTCAGATTCCACAGCTTCCTGACAGCATTAATTTATTATCTTGGTTTAATTAATAATCTGAGGCAAAGTTGAATTTATATTCACCCTGATAAATGGCTTCAGTTCTAGGTGTAGAGGATGAAGAATAAAATAATTATATTTTGGATATGTCTACTGCTTCTAAAATTCCCATTCTGACATCATCTCAGCATGGCTGGATGAGGTTTCCATCAATCATCAGTCATTAGGACACTATGAGGATGTGGCTAGTCTGCTTTCAACATGGGTCATCAAGGCATCACTACAGAAAGTGTAATTTCTCTATCTTTGTGGAAGAATAGTCACCATCACCTGGCAAATTAGATTGTGTTATGTGACTCCTTTGAACCAGGAATGAGGCTTGGAAACAACTGTGTACATGCAGTTAGTCATGTGTTTCTATGGTTATTTATAAATATTATGGCCAAAGTTAGTCAATATGTGATGATTATAAATTATTTTCTTTAATTGCCAGGAGCTGTTTTCCATAAGAAGTCATTTAGGAGTAATTTTAAATTCTGTTGACTCTGATGAATGTACCTTACCAGACAGAAAATACTAACAGAGGAGAAGACATCTTGGCAACTGGACTCCAGCTTGCTTCAAGGAATGAGAAATGGATGGATAAGAGAAAAGGGATAATTTGTATATGTTAGTGGGGGTCCTACTTGTTAGTTTGAGAGCAACAGCTTTAATGAGAAAGCCACCTGCATCTTGTGGACTCACTAGAAGTCTGTTGCAAGTCACTCTTCTCTAGGTCTGAAATTAGGTGATATAAAATTAGGACATTTCTTGTACCCTCATAGCCTACATTATTACTAAAAACACTTAAATACTTGTTCAGTAAAGAACTACATTACATAAAAATTGAAGAGGATTTAGCAACATACACTAAGAAATCTAGGTGATATTTTATAGAGAATCTGCAGTCTGTTGAGTCCACTCACTCATCCTCAATCTAGGTGAACATCCTGGAGAGATAGGGTGCTAGTGTTAGATGATATCACCTAGTGATTTCATAGTCACATTAGTTCTATGTAAAGCTAGTCTATGATGTGTGCACAAGGATGAACTTGCCTAATGACACATTTCTTATTATATACCCATGTCTTTAACTGACACATAATTGTACTGTGGTAAAAGCCTTGGGAGTCAGGTTTGTTTGCATTATAATCATAAGACAGAGAAAATTGTTTAGTCAACAATGAAGTATAGCAGTGGAAAAAGTCATATGTCTAGTGTATGTATACATTTTCAAACATTCTACTTAGTAAATATGACAGGTACAGTCACAGTATTGGCAACTTTAATGAGTTTTACACAGGTATCCATGTGGGAATGGGACAATTAAAAGTTGCAATGTGGATTCTATACATTAAGGTTTTTAATTAATTCTTTGGAATTTTTTGAAATTTTAACTTTTTTCCTGTTGGAAGATTATCTTCTGAGGTTTCTTTGGGGAAGCCTCATGGGAAATGAGGGCTCAGAAAATTAATTTTCCTAACACAGAAAAAAATCAAAATAATAAAAAAGAAAGAAATTTGTCCCAATTTTTGAAATAGTTGTGATTTGAAATAACTGGTATTTGAAACTCAAGCCTATGACTTCAAAGATATATGTCTATTATACAAAAAGATCGAAGGCCAAACTATATTATAATTATAGGTAATATTTTACTTCTAATACTTTACCTTAAAATTATCTTTTAAGAAAAGATTTTATGTAGTCAGAACTGGCCTTACACTCACTATGTACCCTACAATGATGTAGAGCTCCTAATCCTCTTATTTCTACATCATGAGTGCTTGGGTTTCAGGCATGTGTGCTGTCATTCCAGTTTATGAGGTGCTGGGGTTGGATATCAAACCCAGTGACCCATGCATGCTAAACAAGTACTTTGTCAACTGAGTTATATCCAAACCTAACGTTTTAATTTTAATTTAAAATATAATCATGATCTATCTTAGTCTATTTTGTGTTGCTATAACACAATAGCTGAAACCAGATAATCAAAGCTGAACAAGAACTTGCTGGTTCCTAGTTCTGGAGGATAAAAGCACAATATCAGTGTTCTAGCAGATAAACAAGGGCCTCCAGTTTCCATTTCCATCATCATATGAGTAGAAGGCAGAAGGACAACAGTAAGCAAATCTGCCCTTCCTAAGAGCACTAGTTACATCATGAGAACAGATCTTTATGACCTAAAACTCTCCCAAGAATTTCTTCTTCTTAATATAGGCTAAATACAAGCAGAAAATTGTTACCATTGATCTACAACTCACTACAAGAAGATGATTATATAGATAAAGTTCTGATTATAGACCAATTAAATTTTCTCCAATTACAAAGCAAGGAATGGTAGCTGGAGATGGGGAGAGTAATTCCAATCATGCACGCATTTGTGGTCCATGGAAATGATCCTAAGAGCATAGATTAATTTTTCACATTATCTCATTTTCATGACTGTAGCAAATAACTGAGATAATCAGCTTAGGAAGAAGGAAGAATCACTTTGCCCGTACTTTTGTGGCTCCAAGCCAGGTGTATGTAGTCATTTTGCTTTTAGTCCATCACTGTGGCAGTTCAAGTAGACTATGATGCTCACTCTGTGGAACTGGGAAATCAAAACAGAGGAAAGAAGACACTGGAGTCCCACCATCTTCTTCAGATGTGTTCACCTGCAAACAAAGACTTGCAGGCTTCTGGCTTGGGTGGCTGGGTTCATCGTAACACTGTTTGTGGAGATGATAAAGGCTGAAGAGAGCCAGATGAAGAGATCTGTTTGGTCCATGTTAAACTTAACATATCTGTGAGACATCCAAGTAGAAATACTTAATGAATAGCTATATTTATGGTCTCAAATTTCTGGAAAGTGGGGGTTCTGGACCTAGAAGATTGAATACTCCAAACTTGTACATGGCTTACTTCTGTTCTGGGATTCAAAGGTGGCACAGCTTCCTAGTGTTGACGCTGCATACAGCTTTCTTTTGGTCTTAAGATTCTATGAATTGTCCTTGACCTCTTAGCACAGCTTGCGCATCACGTGCATTATCTTCTGGGGTCCCCCAATTTTCCAGTTTGGAATAAGAATGTTTACCCTGTGCTTTTGGACATTGAAACCCTTTCTTAATTGCTAAAGAGTCTGGGGACATTTTATGACACTGGGCTATATACAGTGTTTCAGTATGAGATGCCCTTGAACCTAAGGAGGCATGAGGTGACTAGTTATAGCTTTTAAATAATGTGTGTGGTGGTTAATACTGTTAAACTGATAGATCTATAATCACCCAGGATAAAGGCCTCTTAATATTTCTATGAGGAATTATCTAGATTAGGTTAGATGCTGCTCATGCCAGGGTTTTCATGATAAGGTTGATGTAGGTAAGGAGACTCACCCTGAATATCAGTGGCATCATTTTGCGTGCTGGGGCTTTGAACTGAACAAAACGCAGAAATCCAGCTGAACAGCAGCATTCATCACACTCTGATTCGTGATTGTACATACAGTGAGATAAGCTGCCCAAAGTTTCTGCCACTGTGATCATCGTATCTTCGTGCACTGAATAAATTCCTGAACCATGAGTCAAAATAAAACCTACACCCTTAAGTTATTTTGCCAGATATTTTGTCCCAACAATGTATAATATCCATAAAGTATGTATATTGGTATATTAGCACATATGGCGCCTGATAGATAGTTGAATTGGTTTTCTTTTCCCTATATCTCAGTATACATGAATCCAGTTGTGTTTCTTCACTTTGTGAGTCCCTAAACTTGGCATGGCTGTGATATGATTTCTTCAAAAGTAAATTTTTAAAAAGGGAATCTAAATATTTCTTGCCTAGTTCCCATTCTGGACCACCAGGTCAGTCTTCCCAGAAGCTTCAGAGTTAGGGACTCAGAGCACCCCTCCCCCTTCTCTAAGTTATTAATGTCTAAAAGCCACATGAATGTGTGCACAAATCCATTGGAAGGCTCTATGTGTCCCAGGGCCACCTATATCAAACTGACACTACCTTGGTGGAATAGGTCACAATCCTAGGCTCCCCATAAGACTTTGTTAGACCTAGATCCAAACAGATGCCATATTTGCTCAACTTCTTCTCCTGACTTTTTATGCTTCTCTCACTCATTTCATCCCAAAATTTCTTCCTCAGTAAGTTCTTTGCAAAGTATTTGCACATTAAGTTTTACTTTTCAAAAACTGGTGCTTTCCTATCTTCGTGGTATGGAGAGACACTCTGCAAGCTTAGAAAAGTTTGCTGGTAACAAATATTAGACTATATTTTTTTGGTGTTGTTGAGCACGATGGCCAAAAAGATCATGCATTACTGATACACTTAAGATTATCCTCCAGTTATAAGCAAGCTGTCAGCTGTCGAAAAGCCTTATCTAAATGTATACATAATACATATCTAACAAATATAATATACATAATACATATCTAATAAACATAATATACATAATACATATCTGACAAACAAAGAACTGCCCATCAGAGATTCAGTAAATAAGAATAACTAAGGACTCAGTGTTTCAAGAAGTGCTGATAAAAATACTTACCTTCCAGAAGTTTCTAATGCAGTAACAAAGACAAAGAACACTATAGATTTATGTGACTAAGAGGTCTATGATACTCATAATCAACACAGCTTGAAAAACTCAAACAGACTCTAAATTTATCTTCTATACAACTCAGATTCTAAATTTTGTGCTGACTTAAAGCCAGTTTTGTAGTTTTTGTTTAATGATCAAAGTCAGTTTCTCTCTCATGGCTGGAATAGCCTTGATGAAAAAAAAAATCACTTTCTCTACCAGGCTGCGATTTTCTGTCACAGATTTGTCAGGGTCCTGAGTAAAATAATGGAACAGCTCCAGATGTTTTAATTCCCTAGGTTTGTAAGAGCTACACTGCTGCTTTGCTCCATCAAAATCCAATGACAAAGCCAGGAAAGTGGGAAAATGTGTTTCATCTCTTCACTGAAAAGCTGTATTGCAACATTGTACCAGATGTGATAATCTGAATTAAACATTGGAATTATTTATCATAACCAACCAATCTACCTCAATCAGGAAGTCAAGTGAGCAGAAGACAGAAGACAAATCATTCTTTTCATGGCTAGGAAGACAAAGAACTTGACTTTGTGAGCCAAGGAGTGGGCTCAACAGGCAGAGCTGCTTGCTGCCAAGATTGAAGACCTGAGTTTGATCCTCAGGTCCCACAGTGGAGAGAATTATCTCCTCCACATTGTCCTCTGGTCTTCACACAAGCAACAAGGCAGATATGGATCTCTCTCTCTCTCTCTCTCTCTCTCTCTCTCTCTCTCTCTCTCTCACACACACACACACACACACACACACACACGCACACATCTCTCTTGCTCTCTCTCTCTCTCTCTCTCACACACACACACCATCAGCAGTAACAGCATATTAATAAAATTAATGTAAAATAAACCTTGGCTTTTTGCAGTTCTAGTTGGGAATACTGGGAAGTCCACTAAGGTACTGTGTCTATGTTGTCTTGTCCACAAAGCTTACAGGAGAAGCCTATCTACCTGGCAACGTTGCTAAAGAACTGAACTATGTGATGTGTATAAAGCCATAATGAAAGGATTACAGACTCTTAAGTCCAAGCCAGTAATACCTCTGTCAGTTTTTCAATTACTTTTCCTTTTAAAAATGGGTTTTAATTAAAGTCAAACTGACACTTCCTTTTCCTTTGTTTTTATTGCTACATATAGACAGAGAAAAAAATGTGGTTAAGAGGTGAAAAGTGTTCTTTTCCCACACACCCTAAATTATATTTTTATTAATTATTTGGGTTTTCTTACATTTGATTTCTATTCCTCTCAGGTCCAGCCTCCCACTCTTGACTCTCTCTCAAAGAAATGAGATAAAATAAAGAAAACAAACAAAAACAAAATCAAGCCCACTTTGTGGTGCCCATATACTTGTTAGAGCATAGCCAAATTTCCAGTGGCCAGTCCTTTAAGGAACATTGAATTCTTCCTTATCCTCACTCCTACCCATAATCTCTGACAGAAGACATCAGCTAGGAACACTTCAACATCTTTATCACATTTTTAAGGATGCTCTTCAATAGCTTGCTGTCTAGACTGTTTCTTCCTTACTTTCTTTTACTTTATTTTTCAGTTAAGAGTCATCAGTCTGCAAAAGGAGCTTCCTTGTCCATAGCTTCCTGCATCAGCATGGATAATGGACTCCCACAATGTTTCTGGTGGCAGCAGAAAATACTGGCATCAACATGGTCTCCATTGGGAGCACAGATTATGGACATCAGTGTGGCCTTGTGGGAAAGCAGAGACTACAGAAGTATTTTGAGGAGACTTAATCCATAAAATGAACCATTCTTCATCTCAGGTACCTTTTTACATAGAATCAGGGTGATCCAGAGGTGGTACAGCTGCTACTGTTTCTCTTACTGCACATGCTGCTCACTTCAGCCATCTTTCCCGTCACTCTACTTCATATTCACTTATTAAAATGGCATTACTATATGCAGCATATCATTTTGTCCAAACAGTTACATGCAAATTTATTTTGCAATGAGTCATTAATCTGGTTCAAGATTTCTTAAGCCCTATAAATACTGGAATATGGCTGAGACTCCTCTTAGAAATCCTGTTGTTACTCGGAGTCAATGTGATCACACAGCTAGGTAGCCCATCTTGAGACAGGACCTATGTGAGCTCCAGGCCACTAAAGATCCCCTTACCCTTAGATTGGGCAGCACCACCAACACCCTGGGCACAATAGTCATGATTACAGACGTCAAACCATGTCACTGCCCTCTGCTCTCAAGAAGTTTCCTTTGTTCAGAGCTGTAGCATGTATTCATGGAGAGCAAATTTAAGAAATTAGAATTTATTACTCTTTCTGCCTTGTTCTGTAACTAGCAGAGCTATGATAATTGGTTGATTGCATCACTAGAATCCCTGAACCAAGACCATGAATGTCACAAACACCACTATGTTCAGCCTCTGTTGATAGAATTGCAGGTAGTGTGGAACCAGCTTTCTTGAAGGGAATGGAAAGTCCAATATGGTTTTATTCTCATTCTTAAGACTTAAAATAATAACAATTTATCTTCTTCTTAACAATTACCATATTCTTCCAAACAGCCATACTTTTATGGGCCTGACTTTCTCAAATGTGTTTTTTGGAAAGTTAAGTATTGTTTTAATTACATAAAGGGAAGTTCACTTAGGTGAGGAAGAAAGAAAATTTGGTTGTAAAAAGAAAGAACCCACTTTCTTATGAGATTTTTCTTTACCTCTGCTAGAGAAGTAGACAGAGGGGAAACTATTACCAGGATATGTTAGAAAAAATTATTCTCAATAAAAGAAGAAAAAAGCTTTTCCCAATACCAATTAGAATAGGCATTATGGTCACTATGATCTCTAAAATAATAAGATGTATATATTTTAATGAGAGTAACTGAAAGAAGCTGAAATTATTTTGTAAACTGAGCACTGTAGTGGGAAACAAATTTTAATGTTTTTGATTAGACAGTGAATTTTCCTCATCTCTACTGAAATATAGCGTAGAAAGTAGGCTGAACCTCAGATTTCAGAGATTGAGAGCACAAGAAAGAACTCCTTAATGAGAATAGGTCATATGACACAGGAATGAATAGCTGAACTTGTGAAATATCCCCCAGAGAACTCTCAGAATGGGCTTGGTTCTCATGTGTCTGTGGTTAGCCAATTAGATGTGGTCTTGCTCTGCGGTAGAGAGCATAGATTCACCGATATTGAATCACTCTAGAGTCTGATTCAATGAGGCAAAAACTGGCCCCTGAACATGGAAAACTTCAATGATGTATCCTCAGAGTACCTCCCAGAAATCCCATTTGGACCAAAATTAAGCAAGTACCTACCATTGTCCAGACTGAATATAAACTCATGCCTGTTGATTTTTCCAGTGTACATGAGAACACTGGACATACTCACAAGTCATCTGGAGAGAATCCTCAAGGTATGACACAGTAGGCCCACACTCCTTGGAAACACTTCACTATCTAAGCACTTGAATGTGTTTTTGTTTCACTTCTTACTATAATTTGAAGAACACATAAACATTTATATGCAATAACAAAACCAAACTAATTTTGGCATCCAAATAATTATGAAATATTTGATGTGAGGATAATTAATGGTTGACATAATGGACAGCTAAGGTTTCCTTCTTATTCATAGTTTGTTATTGTTTAACTTTTTTCTCTTTGCCATATATGTGATTCTCCTGGGGGAAAATTTATAACTGGGATAAGTATGGTCCTAATATTCAGTATGTAGTGATGTCTATTACACAAAAGCACAATATAATAGACCTGGTGTACTTTGAACAATAACATAAGAACTTCAAGATTAGGAAAAATATATTTTGCACCTACAATTTAAGCTCCAAACTTAAAAGTACACAACTGTTCAAATAACCAAACATTTCATAAGAATGGAGAATCTAGTTAGATATAAGCTAAAAGCAATAAAATAAATCTATCCTAAATTATATCAGCAGAAACATACTTAGGAGAAAATAGATGGAAATGTGTGTCCTCCTCCACAAATGTCACATGTAAAAATCTATCTTCCAATAGTGTCTGAAGGCGAGACTCTTGAGAAGTGATTAGGTTGTAAGGCTTGATCCCTTCCAAAATAGGATTGGTATCTTTGTAGGAGAGGTGCCAGAGAGCTGCCTCAGTCTCTTTCTACCATGAGGAGATGCAATCAGAAGTAGCTCATCTGCAGTCTGAAATAATAAGTCTGAAATAATACCTTCACCTGAACCTAACCATGCTGGTACCATATCCCAGACACTGGTGTACTGGAAAACTCTGAGAAATAAATTTATGTTGTTTTTAAGCCATGAAATCTGTTGTCCTGTATTATAGAAATTTCAACTAGCCAAGATACTATCTTAACATGCTTCACACTTATCACACAACTACTGAGGAAATGTAGGTCTCATTTAGGGACATATTGGAGGATTTCATCCCAATGGGTAATGAACAAGAATGACATGTAAGCAGGGAAAATTGCATTAAGTAATGCCAAATGTTCTTAAGAGCTTCAGCACATGACATTCCCTTGATCTAGTTCACACCTCAGCCTACAAGTAGTTATTCCTTTACACTATTTACATGATTATATGTTCCTTGTCTTGGTACTTGACTAAATATCACTTTTTGGATGACTCCTACACCTCAATTGTCCTTTTGCTGGTGTGAGTTGTGTCTGATTTATATGTGCCCCACAATGCCCATTCCAGTTAAGCATTTGATGATTTATGTTATTTTACTTCTTGATGGTTCACTAACTGTGACCTCCAGTAGAGTGGAAGCCAAATCAGATTTGCTCAAGGCTTTATTTGCTCATATCTTTAGAATGACAGTAAATAATCAGTACAAAGAAAGCATCTACCTTGCATGACTCTCTCTGTGAGATGTGAACCTCAAAGACAATTATTTATCACAAATGCTTTTATGATAAAATGTGGAAGGCCACAAAACAAAACTGTCATGGAAGAGGCCAATACATTCTTTGAAAGAATCTTAGGAAATTAAAACTCTAACTTGGGAACTAACAAAACAAGATATGGAATTGAATAACTTGTCAATTTTAACAGCTAGAAAGTGGTGATGTATGTGGGTATGTACACACAAACACACACATATATACTATATACTGTATATTATATAGTATATAATATCTATATAAATACCTATAAATGATCCTCAACAAGTACTTCCAGATGGATAGGTAGATGGATGGATGAAGACAGATGAATAAGTTTATGTATCCAGAAGATAATTGCCCACAAGGTGTTGAACAATTTTGTACCAAATCATTTTCTTTACTTTTTGAAGAAGTTATTGCCTAATTTCAATATATCAACCTTATTTTATAATTATAAGGCTCAAAATAACTGTACAATGTCTCCTTTACCCATTATTATTCACCAGTTAAACCAGTATTTGTTCATTTTTTTGTTCATTTATTTTACATCCTGACTGTAATTTCTTCTCCCTCCTCTTATCTCAGTTCCCCCCAACACTTCCCTTCTTCCCACCCCAGTTCTCTCCTCTTCTCCTCCATTTCTCTTCAAAAGGCAGACCTCACATGGGTATCAATTTGATGGCATATCAAATTTCAGTGAGTCTAGTCACCTCCTCTTCTATTAAGGCTGGACTAGGCAACCTGGTAAGAGAAACGTGTCCCAGATGCAGGTAACAGAGTCAGGGGCAGCTCCTGGTCCCACTGTTAGGAGTCTCACAAGATGACCAAAATACACAATTGTAACATATGTGCAGAAGGCCTAGGTCAATTCCATGGAGACTTTCTGGTTGGCAGTTTAGTCTCTGTGAGCCCCTATGAGCCCAGGTTATTGATTTTGTTGTTTTTCTTTAAACAAGTTATATTTTTACTGTGCCAAATACCTCATGTTTTCCTAAGAGATCAACAATGAGCAAATAAAATGATCTGCCTTCCCGGCTCAGTGGAAAGAGATAAAAAGTAATTCATTATTTAAAAGTGAAATTTCTAAATGCTCTGTAGTTCTCAGGAGGGAAATCACTTGAGTTCATAATAGTGGAAGCAGGTCAGTTGTATTATCAAAAGGAGAACTTAAGGAATAAAGACACAGAGTTTAAGTAATGAACAGAGGTTTTAAAGTGTAGTGTCTTCAGTTGAGAGACATGTAGGTTGTTTCCAGGTTCTTGCTATTACAAATAACACTACTATGAACATAGTTGAGCTGATGCCATTGGAGTATGACTGTGCCTCTTTAGGGTATACACCCAGAAGTGGTATTGCTGGGTCCTTGGGGAGATTGATTCTCAATTTTCTGAGAAACCACCATACTGCATTCCAAAGTGGCTGAACAAGCTTACAATCCCACCAACAATGGAGGAGTGTTCCACTTGCTCCGCATCCTCTCCAGCATAGGCTATCATCTGTGTCATTTATCTTAGCCAGTCTAACAGGTGGCAGGTGGTATCTCAAAGTTGTTTTGATTTGCATTTCTCTCATGGCTAAAGATAATGAGTACTTTTTCAGGTGCCTTTCAGCCATTTGTAGTTCCTCTGCTGAGAATTCCCTTTTTAGATCTGTACCCCATTTTTTGATTGGGTTATTCAAGGTTTTGGGCTCTAGATTCTTGAGCTCTTTATATATCTTAGAAATCAGTCCTCTATCACTTGTAGAGTTGGTGAAAATCTTTTCCCATTCTGTAGGCTGTCGTTTTGTCCTATTGACAGTGTCCTTAGCTTTGCAAAACTTCTTAGCTGAAGAATGGATTAACAAACTGTGGTACATCTACACAATGGAGTACTACTCAGCAGTAAGAAAAAGTGATATCCTAAAATTTGCAGGCAAATGGATGGATTTGGAGAATATCCTCCTGAGCGAGGTATCACAAACTCAGAAAGATAAGCAGAGGATGTACTCACTCATTAGTGGACTTTAAACAAACAAACTAACAAACAAGAAAAAAGCAAAGCATGCCCAAGCTGCAAACCACAACCACTGAACAGCTTGGGATCAGAAACACCCTGGACTGACTCCTTGGATCCCACTCCCCCTAGAGGAACACCTGACTCAGTCTTGAGGGTGGGGGGAGAAAACTGGATCTGCCAGGAGTGGAGACTGAACTAAGCAATATTGGGACAATGGGACCTTGGGACTGCCTACTGCCTGCCCAGGGAGGGGATGGGGATTTGTGGAGAAGAAAGAATGACCTGATGTGGTGGGAGGGGGAAGGGACCTTGAATAAGGATATACAAGGATAGAAAGTGTGACTTCTTTGTTCACAATAATAATTTAAAAAAAAAAAGAAGAAAAAAAAGTGTAGTGTCTTAGAGACAGTGGCATTTTCAGGAATCACATTTGTGTATGAGAAACTGAAGAAGGACCCATATTAATGAGAAAAAGTGTGTGTGTCTGTGTGTGTGTGTGAGAGAGAGAGAGACAGAGACAGAGACAGAGAGACAGAGAGACTGTTTGTGTGTGTGTGTGTGTGTATGTGTGTGTATTATGACTCAATATACAGTTAATTGCCAATCTCTGTAAGATCTCATAGGCACCTCCAAAGATAGTAACAGAACTGAGAATAATGAAGAAATCTTAAACTAGAAAACAATAATATCAGTGTGATATTTGGAGGGATGACATACTAATAAACGTGAGGAAAATAAAGGGCTAACTGGAGTTATTTCTTGTAAGGTATGATAACAACATGGATATAATGCTGTTGGAGCCACAGGCTGAACCAGTGCAAAAGAAGGTGGACTGATTGTTTGAGGGTTAGGATGAGGAGTGAAATTAGAGGGAAAAGATATTTACAGATGATTCTTTCTCATGATGTTAGAATTGGCATTCTATGGATTGCCTGCCCTTTTTCCTCCTTAACAAGAGAGTTCTGCTATTTTGCCCTCCCTGACCCCTCTACAGCTAAAACAACTCCCTCTATTTTTTTCCTTTACCCCTTCTTATCACCTGTACCTACTATTGTAATCCAACAGAAGTCAAGACACAGGCATATCATGAAAAGGAAGTTTTGGGAGTAGCAGATCTTTAGTAGTAAGTTTATACATCCCTACCCATCATTTTCATGAATTGTTTGGGGTCTGAATTATCAGCCTTTAATAATTATACTGAGGATAAAAAAATAACACGTTATTTGTCACTTATTTACAAACAATGTCTTCTTAATTCCAGAAGGATAGTTCAGCTAAAGATAGTCCTAATACTGTTGAATGAAGTCACTAAAGTGGATGTCCATATAATTCTAAATGACAGAATTATTCTTGATACTATTCAATAAAAGTTAGAATATAAATAAATTGTGTAACATTGTATAAATGGAATCTTTAACTACTAACCATAAAAGCCAGTGGCAAATGTTATCTGTCTCATAATCCTGTGATTCATTCAATTAGTCTTGATTTGTGTTTTCTTTTGCTTTTGTTATTTTCTTTTGTTTTGTGTTTCAGACACGATCACATTACATTCCAGGCTGGTTTCAAAATCAGGCTAAATTTTTAGTCTCAGCTTTCCAAGTGCAGATATAATAGGCAAGATCCACAATTGCAAATGTTTTCTTATTCTTATTTTGAATGAAACTATTTTTATTTTTAATTTATAAGGTGAACTATAAAAATAAAATATTGTTTTAACAGAATATATACACATATTTTTATTTTGAAGGATGTTCTTTTCATAGACACAGAAAGAGAGAATGAAAGGAAAGATAGAAAGAAAAAAAAATGTTGCCCAAAACAGTGTTCCTAACTCGTGGGTGGTATATTCAGAATTTTGTGAATCTATTCAGGATCTTGCTTAACAGCAAACTTGGATTCTGTAGGTTTGGGAAACAGCCGCGATTTGGAAATTGTAATAGGTTCCCAGTTGATACTGCTGAATAACAAACACACATTGTATGGAAAATCTAAACTGTGTCCAGCTTTATTGATCATGTTAAATATCATATATACTGTGATAAGAATAGGAGATAAATAGTTAAGCACATTCTCCATAATTCATCAAAATATCTTTAATGCTTAAAATGAGCACATAAAACTTAAATTGTGTCTAAGAACTTCAACTCTTTCATATTTTTGCAAGAGAGCTTTTTGGTCATCTTTTCATTAGCGCCATCTCAAAATGTTTATGAGGATATGTGCCCATAGCTCTTATTGATACTTCTCTGGTATTTAATGATATAATAATCTTACCTATGCTTTTGACTATATTTTTAAATTTCTAAAAGTTACCTATATAGAGATAGATATTTAGACAACTATGTCTTACACTGTTTATTCATTCATTCACTTACAGATTCATCTAACAAACATTTACCAAGATGCTGTCATATGTCAGGAATATTGTCTTGTCCATTAAATCATAGTGCAATATAATTTGTAAGCTATAAATCATCTAGGGTCTGGAAGCCATGAAAGGTGATACAGAACTCTGGAGACTGAGACAGGAGGATTATAAGTGTGAAGCCAATCTTGGTTACAAGCTAGGTAAAAAGAGAAGGGAAAAGAGGCAGTAGAGAGAGGGAAGAAGGGAGAGAATGGAGGACAATCCCTAAGTTCTTTTGCACAGTTTGTGAACAAATATGAACCAGTGAACTAGATTTACATCCCTTCCACAGAAAGAAATGGTCCTATGTCTCAGGAGAAGGCATAACAAAGGTTTGACTTGTAGCCACAGAAACACTGATGTCTGGTCAAAGATGAACTTGACTGAAGGGTTTTCTGTGATAGTCTGGCACTTAATCTCAGCCAAATATTAATATGTGGAATTTATTGCAGTTGAGTTCTGAAATTAAAAATGACCATCTGTGGCACACGTGTGTGGTATGTAAAACAGTAATATATTGTGGGCCAGTGTGACCTGAAGCTAAGAGTATTAGGATCATGACAGGCTGAACTCACACCAAGACAGCAAAATGAATCAGCTAAATACCAGGGGCCTGTCCCCAGTGCAGATAACATGCTTCCAATGCAATCCACAGTAAGTGTGAGATATTTGTTGACAATTCATTCCATTACCTTTATAGCAGACTGTGTGTTATGTACATCTGGAAATATAGTTTACTTAACTGAGACAGGACAGCTAATTAAATAAAACCCAATGTCAGAGAAAAACATACAGTAGTAACAGAGTCTGGACAGGAAGACTGCTCTGAAGTTTCCAGGTTGTTTGTTAGGGTCACAGTAAAGACATAAATGTAGACATCTGTAGCCAAAAAAAAAAAAAAAAACAGACAAAAGAAAAGAAAAATAATAGCATTCTCATTTGAAAATAAAATTCAACAAAAGCTTGCAGTTATTACAATTCAAATATGATCATGGATATATTTACTTAGTAAATACAAATAGATGATAACTTATTCTATATATCAGGACTAGAAATGTAAAACCTTAGTAGAAAGCTGGTCTTAGTGAGTTTTGCAAAGAACCCTTAGAGAAAGTAGTAGAAACCATGAAGTATGGATACATTTTTTGTCTTTTCCATGTGCTTTTTTACATTAAATTGTCTAGGTCAGAGGATGAAAAACAATGCAATAAGATACGTTTTGAAAAGTCTTATTGCAGCAAGTCTCAGGCTAGTATCTCTGTGGTTTTGCTTTGTGCTCACATGACTAAATTCAGTTAGTGTAGTTAATGCACAGAAGATGTTTGTACGAAGGTACTAATGGATTAGTGACTATAGTTTCATAACCTAAACTATAAAATGTCCAAATATTTTCCTGGAAGATACTTGAAGACCCTCAATGACTCTTTTAAAATTTCTGTAAGAGAAAAATTAGTAGAGTGGCAATCAAAACATTCCATTGTACTATAGTGTCAAGTTAAATGATCTTGCCAGTCTGACAATGTCATAAAGACACAGAGGGACAAAGGTAGAGAAGAAAGCAGATCAAATACGTGTTCATCCATTTGAAAACACTTATCATGTTACAACTGTAAGGAACAGAAATCCAACTCAGACCGAAAAAGGAACATGCATAGACCACTAGATATGTAAGTAGTTCATTCAGCAGGACACATAATTTATCATTAAAAAATAAAGTATGGGCCAATACTATTTTGCCTCTAATGTAGGCAGGTTGTTGACAAAGGACAGATGAACTTTTAGTTCATTCTATGTGACACAGAAGTTTATTGGAGAACAGTTTAGCAAAAAAGTGGTAAAAATATGTCTTCATATTTATTCTTCTCTAAGCAATTTATTGAGTAACTATTACGTATGAAACACTTGGTAAAATATCTTGCATTCAACAATTGTGATCTGCAACATACTCTGAAATTTTTATGTATAAGATGCTACAATGAAGTCAACAATGCAAGCCGCAGCTGTGACAAGAAGAACCAAAAGTTACTCAAAGGCAGGTAGAAATGCCTATAATAAGGAAAAGCTGAGAAGAAAAGGAAATGTGACACATTTTCCTAGGTTACATAGATCTATAAAGACCAGTGGGTATGAGCTAACCATGGTAGTGTGTGCTGAAACTCAGTGCTCAGGAGGCTCAAGCAGAAAGATCAGGGCAGAATGAACTACACAAGAAACGTTGTCAGAAAGGGCATCCTAGTGAAGGAAGCAAGGAGGGAAGGAGAAAGAAAAAAAGGAGTGATAATCAAGCAAATGTGTATTTAGGAAAGGAATAAAGCAGCCAAATATCATGGCTTCTACACTTACCTAAGGAAACCAAAGGAATGTAGAGTATAACAGAGAAATCAGTCATGTTAACTGAATCTAGGCCATGGCAGCAAGAAACTAACATCAAACTAGCTTAAACCAGAACACGTGTGTTTCCTCTCATTGCACAGTCCTGTGAAACTGATACTACTCTATACAGCTCTGCCTCCATTCACATTCCCGATGCAGTCTTTATATGGAATATCATTACTAGCATAAGGACAAAAGCTGAAAAGTTAGAACTAGTCAAATAACTTTAAAAATAATCACAAGTGATACTCTTCTACAAAATGTCCAGATGTTAGAAGGCTGAATATTTATTGAACAAACTAATTACATATCTAATGTGGTTAAGTAGAGTGAAAGAAAACTGAATTCGAAGAAGAAATCAATCTTTAGGCCACAAGCAATGTACCTCTATTTTAATCCACAAGATGTTTCCCCAAGATATATTTATTAACTTTTAAAAAATAAAAATATATAAATATTTCTCTCTTTCTTGTTGAAAGAAGTGACATATAACCAATGAAGTCTGATCCATCCTTCCCTCACCACTCTCAACTCCGTCCTGAGTGTACATCTGCACACTACTTCTGTCTACTTGACTTTAGCCCACCTATGATACATACAACATTCAGGTCCTCATCTTAGGGTTTATTCTGTGTCCAGGTCTGGGAGTTCAACAAGCATAGTTCTTCTCACTCATTAAACAAACTGTGGTTGTGGTTATTATTTTATGACATATGAAGTCATATGTCATAAATTATTATTGAAAGACATTACTAGTCAAAAAGCAGAGAACAACTGACCATGGGGTGTTCAGACCTAATTGATTCTTCTACAAAACAATCCCTACACCTAAGACTCAAGGAATATTGTTGAAGATGAGGCAGAAATATTAAAAGATCAAATAACCAGGATGTCTACTGCTAGATCATGTCCTAATATAAAACAGGGAAGCTGCAGCCATGAAATCTCAACAATATGGCTACCAAAACAAGACTTGAGCTGGTTGATATGCCAATGAGTGTAGGGTAAATCTCACAAGACTCTATTTTTAGATGAAGAGCTATGAATAATTAAAGACCACACTTTAGAGGGAGCATCAATCTTTCTCAGGAAATGACCTCCCTAATCAACATCCAATGCCAAATGGTCAGCCCAAAACACATATACATAGTAGCAACACCAAATGTGGTCATCAGGTTGTAATTGTGTGTGTGTGTGTGTGTGTGTGTGTGTGTGTGTATGTATGTATGTATGTGTCAGAGACAGAGAGAGAGAGACTATCAGTTTGAGAGGGGGCATAGAAGAAGTTGGAGGGAGAAGGGAATGATGAAAATAAAAGTGGACACAAGAAATTTTTAAAGTAATAAAGATAGTTGATGGTTTTCCTGTGATTTTTATTTTATCCCATTGGAGCATTCTAAAGATTGTGCTTCCACTACTGCAGTTCAACTGTCTGGGAAGAAAAGGTTAAACTTTGTGGCTAACTTTTGATGACAATTGCCATGAACATCCTTGCCACTCAGGTTCTAGATCTAGGGGCAATGAGATAGCAAGCTTCCTGTCTGAGGAAGCCAAGTATAATTTACATATAAATTCTGGACTCCACACAAGCACTCAAACTTATCAAACAATAATGACATCATGAGAATCTGCAATGTGTCCTCCTTTTGACATGCTTCTGGCTGTGCTCATAGAAAGGTTATAACTGCCAGGAAGAAATGAAAATAATGAAACAAAAATGTCACTGATGTCACAGTAACACTGCATGAAGCCTTAAAAACAGGCTGTCTCACCCTACTTTCCTCATTGCTAGATGTTTAGAAACTTCTCTCACTTCTCAATGACTATAACCATCTTTCAGTTTCCAAAAACAATATCAATAATCTGATTGACCAGACATTGCAAACATTGGCAAATACTGACCTGCAGTATACCTTAATGGCTTGACATATCTGACATAATTGGGTTACCCCAAACTGAACCTCATTTGTGTGTAAACGCAGAAAGATTTTAGAATCTTCCTGTGGGAAGCCATGCAATGAGGGAAGAGCCCTGTGTGTCTTGCAAGGCTTGCTAAGCAGCTCTGCTAGAAATAAATTTGATTTTGTTATTTAAAAAGAAAAAGTTAGAGAATGAGAAAAGTCTTCTTAGATAACCCAAAAGCCAGCATTTTGCTTATCAGAATTACCATTTGTGAAGGCCCAACCCTGAGGCCCTTGCTGGCCTACATGTTCATTTTTCTGACTTCTCACAGCACTTGAGACTCCAGGGGACAGTCTTGACAGCATGAATTTTTTACAATGAAAATATTTTTTATGTCAAATAAATAGGCCTAATGAATTAAAGTAGCATCTGAAATAAAATTAAATTAAAGATTAAAACAGCCCTGGGGAGATACCTAAAAGGCTAAAGGAGTTTGACAAACATGAGGTTCTAGGTTCTGATTCTCAGTGCCCGTGCAAAGAGCCGGTGTAGCACACACACCTATAACTTCAGCCCTATGGGGATGAGAAAGGAAGGTGGATGGAATCTCTGGAGCTTGCTATTCACATGACTTGATAAAAATAAAAATAACAAAATGAAAATAAAAAGGCTCTGAGACCACTGAATAACCCTGTCTGAAGGGAATATGGCAAAGAGGACACTCATTATCTTCATCTAGTCTCTATATGTGTTGAGGATATGCTACTCACAGGCTGTTCACCAGAAAACTGATTGTAATCTTCAGTGAAAAGTATGTTGATACATTGCCTCCTCTTGGGAGGCATAAATAGATCTTTAATTAGTCCTCCAACAGGAAAGCAAAAGCCTGGGATTCTGTACAATATTCTATGATAACTTCCAGAAATCCCTAATTAACTTGAATAGAGATGATACTTGGAGTCAGTGGAGAAAATGAATAATAGAAAAGGCAACTTGTCAAGGAAACAGAAAACATTGAAATTTGATTAGATCAAACATATTTAATTGCTGTTATGGTTTGAACCATGTGTTAAAAGCTGGTCATTTCCTTGTGTTGTTACCTGATGTTCTAGACTTTAAAGGCAATGATGCCAAGTGGCAGGAAGTTAGGCTACTGCAGGTATCCCCTAGAAGAAGCCTTTGGATTCTCTTCCTTCCCAGCCACGATGAGGTCAGCAGCTTTCTTCTATCCCCTGCTTCCGCCATGATGTTCTGTCTTGTCACTGACCCAAAAGCATGGTGTCAAGTGACCATAAGCCCCAAACTCTCAAGCTATGAAGTAAAATATGTTTTTCTCCTTCTGAGTGATTTAAGTTACTAATCTTGAACATTTTATCACAGTCACCAAAAGTTATCATAAATTCTCAGTAACAACTGTGATCTTCCTCAATTGGGAAAAATAAGCTATAGGAAGTCAGAGCCCTCACTGAAGTTTCAGAGGGATACAAGAGAAATACAGTGAGCTTGGGAGAGAGTTGGCAACTTGCAGGTAACATATCAGACTGGATCAGAGGCCAGATATTACTAATATCTGCTGGGACTGAGACCATTGTTGCTTGGTCTCTATCTGAAACAACATAACTCCCTACAACCATGAGGTACAACATCCCAAGATTTTCTGTAACCAAGCATAATGAGTAAATTATATTTCTTTTGCATTTTCAGTATTTATTTACATCCAACATGCTGCATTGAAACTCTGAAATGTCTGGACTGAGCAAGTACATTCATGCCTCCCTACATGCTCCCTGCAGTTGAGTGTACCTGAGTTATCATCCTGCCTGCTTAAGAGTCATACATATGCAGTCAGATGCATAACTTCCAACATCTTCAGAGAATTCACAATTTTTAAAGTATATTTCTTAAATAAACACCATGTGCTTCACTCACATTAAAATAACCTTATGTCATAGATCAAGGAGTAATGTCAAGAAAATCCTAATATTAGTCTAACATGTACAAAAGGAGACATTAAAATTCTCTATTTCCTTTAAAAATTCTATTAGCCAGTGCAATTTACAAAATCAGAGTGTCCATGTTGGAGATTAATTAGGAGGCATCTATGATAGGTTTGCTGTTGTGATTCATATTCAAACATTTATTAAATCTTTTCTTGGTGGATGAAAGAAAGCTTCATGTTTTAATAACTTGTCGTGTGTGTGTGTGTGTGTGAGTGTGTGTGTGTGTGTGTGTGTGTGTGTGTGTGTGTTTGAATGACAGGAGAGAGAGAGAGAAGATGGCCTCAATCTTCTGAGTGCTATGTTTGGGGTTACAGTGCATTTAACTTTGCCCACCTCACCAGAAATCTAAACCTTCCCAGGAGCACTTGCAAAGATATTACTTGGGCAACTGAGCAGATGGACCTAATACTATATTCAGATTCTGCATCATCTTCTAAAGTATGTATGGTGTTATATGCATAGCTAAAATGGTTGAAGTTAGATGATTTGTTCTTCAATGGTTAATGAAACCAGGAATGTTTTCAGATTTAAAGGTGATATGTTACATATTTAATAAAACCTAGAATATCAGAGAACAGAATCATCTCTCCAGTTTTTTTATTTTCTTCTTTTGTTTTGTTTTGATTTTTTGAGACAGGGTTTTCTGTGTAACAGTCCTGGCTGTCCTGGAACTTACTTTGTAGTCCAGGCTGGCCTCAAATTCACAGAAATCCTCCTGCCTCTGCCTCCCAGTTACTGGGACTAATGTCATATGCCATCTCTGCCTGGCTTGACTGTAGGTTGATCTCTTGATATTAGAAATTTTGACATCTTAAATCTTCCTTTTCTATAACTTAATCTAAGATACTATTCATTCACTTTAATAGTTTTTCTTCTAAAAATGGTTTATAGTTTTCACTGACTCTACTTTATTGTGTAATTACTCTGTAATAACTTTTTTCAATGTCTAGAATTTTTACACATTCTTTCCATCAAAACTAGAATCTGTGCATCTATTGAGGCCTCTGACTCACTAGCAGATACAGCATTGCAAGGAAGGGGGCAACAGGCTTCTAAGGCTGCATCACGTGGGTTAACATGGCCTCTCCCATGTGTCTTCCTATCCCTGAGCTAAAAGCCCAACAGCTTGAACACAATCATGCTAAGGGGACGCTGAGGATAATAGAGGCCAAACGTCCTTGCTGTGACTGACAAATGTAGCAGAGCTTCCAGCCAAGTCTGGCCAGGTGACTGAGTCACTTTGAACATCCAACATAGTGAGGCCTTGATGAAACTGCAATCCAATCCGTAACTAAAACTTGTCAGACTCTTCAAGTGGGAATCACCCAGGCAGCCTCTCTAAATTCCTGACTCTTTAAAGCATGAGCAAAATAATATTGTTTTAACCTTACACATTTTGTTATTCAGGATACATAACTGAAATATTGTCTGTCTGATGTCTACACTGTGAAAGGAATGTTATAGATTGGAAGAAATAAAATGATCCTCTACAAACACACACACACACACAGAGAGAGAGAGAGAGAGAGAGAGAGAGAGAGAGAGAGAGAGAGAGATGATATTATGTTCTTTATGCCAGAGTAAATTTCTCTTTCTCTCTACCTTTAAATCAACATTTTAGCTAGCATGGTCAGGCCCTCTGCAAATTCATCCCTGGTCTTTTCTCACTCACAAAGCTTTCACCTCATGTCTCCCAATTTTCCACAAGAGGTGATATTGAGAATTCAGTGTTCCTTCCTCTGAATGTCTTCCAGTCAAAGAAGGGCTGATGCATAGTACAAGGGATTTACAGCACCATTCTCAAGGTCATTTCTCTAGCACAGGATTTAGTTAATTTTTTTATTACTTTCATTGAACTAGATGCAGTATTTCATAAATGCAACCTAAGACTGTGCTAGGCTACTTTTCTAACAGCCACATCATGCTATTGGCTAAGGTTGTGGCTGTCATCAAATGGAAATCCCAGTGTTTTGCCATCTGTGCCATGGCCAAACCAGATCATTCTCATGCAGCTGACTTCTGAACCTAAATAGAACCTGAAACTTGGTTCTGTTTTATGTCATTTCATTTGTTTCTGCCCAGTAAGACTGTCTCCAGTAGTTGAGATCATCTTCATTCTTGTGTTTGCTACTTAAAGATTTTGTTGTTGTTTGTTTTTAAAATTTATTTTATTTATTCATGCTTCATATATGACCACTGCATCTACTTCACACTCTCCCATCGCCCTTAACACCACTGTCTTTAAAGCATTATGACATCTTCATCTTCTTTATTATTGTTATACACAGATATAGATGTGTATACATACATACACATATATGCATTCATATATATATGCATGTATATATTCAATATATATGTGTATATTTAACTAAGATTATAAAATAATTTTCATGACTTTTTCAAACTTATATTGTTTATGCTTCTTTTCCTCTTTGTCACTTAAAGTTTTAACTGTGAATCCTATCTATGCTCTGTTGTCGTAAGTTTCTGGCCTGGACTTTCTGGGCCTGGACCAGAGGTTAGGACCTGCTCTCAGTGCCATTGTCACTTAGGTCGAAGTAATCACACACAAGATTTTTTTTTTTATGCTGATTGACCTAGGGCCCAGGCATATTGCTAACTAGGTCTTATTCTTAAACTAACCCACCTTGTTCAGCCATGCAGCTTGATACGTCTTTCAGCAGCATTTCCTCTTCATCTCCTGGCAGCTCAAAGAACTTTATGTCATCTGTGTCTGGCTTCTGTCTGCTCTGAGATGTTCGCTAATTTTCTTAGCCTGGTATCCTCACCCACATTTCCTGTCTTCCTCTGACCAATCAGCTTTTTATTAAACACATAGGTGGGACAAATATTTACAACATTACTAGCATAATCCCACTATAAAGTTGTTGAAATATTGAGCTGGCAGAATTAAAGGTGTAGCCTAGTCAATAGAACGCTACAGAGTTTCTTAGCAAGCATTTAAGGCCCCAAGTATAAATATCCCCATTTATTGATTCACTAAGCAAGACATTCTCATCAAAATGTTATATGCATAAATATAACTAAAATAATTAAGAAGCATCTTATCAATATCACAGTGTGCTAGAGTTTATAACAAAATGAGAAAGCATATAAATTACATGATTTGTTTTGCATGAAGATAGGATAACTCCTAAAATATATAAATTATCTTCCAATTATGGTTCAAATGCTTTAAATCACATGCACAATAACCCATTCTAGAATATTTTGTTACACTAATAAAATAGACAAACACTGTGTCTACAAACAAAAATCAATATTCTTTAATGCATACAATAAAATAGTAACTTTTCTGTGTATCATGTTTTAAATTACATAAAATAATAAAAGCTTCCAAAAGTGACCCCAGTCCTCATTTTAAGGTTTGGCTGTTATCTTGAAAGCTCACGTCATTTCTTTAAATCAGATTTGTACAATAAATTTTATCTTCTAGTATTTCTTAAAAATTAGACTGTAAGCATTCTGCTCAAAATAAAAAATACTAATATACATATATATGGTTAATGAATAAAAACATGAGTTATTACATTATTCTGTTTTATTTTCTTATCAAAAGCCTTCTATGGAGCTCATAACTGGACATTCTGTCTGTAGTTTTCTGTTCATTCCAGCATGTATCTGTAAACTTGCCCACCTCTCTTGAAGCTGTTCTTACCAACAACAGAGCCCAGGGCTTTCAATTCCTCCACAGAGATGTTGAATGTGGTTTAGGATTTCTTCTACTTTATTTTTCAGTTGCACTTATCTTTATTTATGGGTAGTGTTGTAACAGAGCACACATGCACAGTGTGAAATAATCTAATAAGAATAATTTTCATCTTTGCCTCCTAAAGTAGGATCATTTCTATGTGTTGTAAATCTACAACCCTGATCTTGTAGTCATCTTGAAATGTATAATTAACTGTTCACTACCACATCTGCTCTGCATTACTATGTAACAACGAGTTACTGTCCATCTGTGTCTTGGTACGCATTATCTACCCTCTTCCTACCAACCTTTTGCCATAGACTGGCTATCATCTTTGTGATCCTTTTTTTTTCTTTAATTTCCATTAATGTGTGCTAACATAAGTACACGATATGTAAAATTGTCTTAGAACATTTGAGCATGCAGAAAAGTTGAAAGACACTAATTGAAGGAAGATCTACCTATATGTTCCTTTCTGGCATTTCCTCCTGGGACGTTTTATCATCTTTCCTCTGAGTTAGAGAGCCCCTTGCTCACTGCCTGTGGCCAGTGAACAGCTTTATCCCCAGTATTTGTTTCATTTTGGTTTGTCATCTGTTCTTCCAAAAAATTAAGATTGTGCATCTGTGGGCAAAATAAAGCTTGCCTCCACTCTCTTTTTTGGGCTGTTCTGGTGACTACCCCAGTCTTAAGTGTGAATCAATTCAGTTGAATGCACAGGAGGTAAACCACTTCCTTCCTGGTATTTCTAGTCATTCTCAGTCCACATCTCAAACCTGGAGACAAATGTTGTTGTTACCTTTTGTTATTGCCAGGAATTATACAACACTCTTCAACCAACATGCTTGCCAAAATTTAAGGATAATAAACAGGCAGAATTAATTTAGTTGACCATGCTATGAATAAAAAGAAAAACAGGCTCATGCACAGCTCCAAAGCATAGGTGTCAATTCCATACAGAGATCAGGAAGAAAAATACAATATTTCAGTCCATCCTGTGCTCTTAACTGGAATGTGGTGCTTTATCTTCTCCTTGATTCCCTAGGAAGCAAGTACATTTTTCCAGAAGGAAAATTAATTTTTACCAGAAACAACAAGTGTAATCCGACATGAGCAAACAATCTCCTTCTGTTTATAGTGACCTTGACCCTGCCTCTTAAAAAAAATAAATTAATAAATAACCTCAGCATGGGGTGTCAACTCACATCTGACCCCTTGATGACTTGGCGGATGTTCAGAAGCCACCATAGCAGTAGAAAAGGAGCTCTTTCTTAGCCATCTGGACAGATGCTTTCAGATCCTTCAATTTGGCTCTTATAGGAAGGGGAGGGGAGTCTTGATTTATTCACAGCATCACAGAAATTCTATAGCTCCATGGGCATTGAGAGGAAAGAAAGCTCTGCATGTCATCAGTGGTCAACACTCAACAGGCATAGTAGTTACCTGGGGATCTTGTTAAATGCAAATTTTGGGCCTTGTGTGGGAACAGAGATTCTGCATTTCTAACAGGCTCCTGGTAGATGCTCCTGTTGCCAGTCCATGGGGCTCTATCTGAGTATCCAGGATACAGACTCCTATAGAAAAATAAGAATGACCGCTAAGCACCTTTCATCTCTCCTTAATCCTATGCTTATTTGCAGGGCTAAATTAGTTCTCTCTAATAGTTTATAATAATCAATCAGAGAATTCTCTTGTTCTTCCGCTTTCCATTTTATTTGCTTTTATGATGGAAAAACCTTCTCTAAACTAATTTTATAATACAAGGTGCTTATGTAGAGAGAGAGAAAAAAAAGCCTGAAAGAAAACAAAAACATTCATAAGAAGATGTATTTTATTTTCAGCAAGCATTATTCTGTGTGTCTGTGTGTGTGTCTGTGTCTGTGTAGTGAGTTATGTCTGCTCCAAAACATAAATGCCACAAAATATAATTAAACTTACTTAACCAATCAGACTAAAATTGCTCAAATAATAGATGTCTTCTAGCTTTGTTATAAAACACACAGGACACAGTCCTTGCAATACCTAAGTGACTCATGCCCGGTAGGATTGGGTTTGCACGTTAGTTGGTAGCTTACTGAGCTATTATTCTTCAATTTACTCAATTACTCAAGTTTTTTGAATACAAGAAATCCAATATGCTCATTTGAAATGTTGCCTCTTAGTGTGAAGTGCAAACTTCTATCTGTTATCTAAGTAGCTGTACAGACTTTACAGAATTGCCTTCAAAGGTCTTTTTCTTCACAGCATAATTGGCAAGGAGAGTACTTGGCATTCTCTACTGGCATTTAAACCAACTGAAGGATCTTCCTGAGTTCCATGAGGTAATACCTGCTTAAGGTAAAAATCACTGAGATACTTTGAATAGTAATTGTCCTGGGTTAGTAACAAGACAATTAAGTCATTTAGTTTGTCTTCTATAATTATAGAGAAAATTTTCCATTGGAAGCAAAAAGGGAAATACTGAAAACAATTCAAGTGATACAAATATCTGCAAAATGATCCTTATAATCTTTCTAATCACTCAACAAATGTAATTTTTCAAATTCAAACTTTTTTCACAAAATTTATTTAAGTACCTAATATGGACCAATTTTGTATGACTAACTACTGAATTCTGTTACTTTTTAATTATTATTATTATTATTTTATGTGTTTAAATGGTTTGCCTCGTGTGTCTGTGTACACATATATACCTGGTGCCTGAGGAGGACCAAAATATGGACTCAGGTACCCTGGAGCAAAAGGCATAGATGTCGTGTGCAACAGTGTAGGTGCTGGGAATTGAACCTGGGTCTGCCAGAAGAGCCACTAATGGTCTCAAACACTAAACTACCTCTCCAGCCCGAGCCCCCAATTCTTAATATTCAAAAGGGTGTTATGTTAGTAGTTTTCCAAAATGTTTAAGGCTAATTTTTTAAATTAATTCACATTTGGATGAGAAGAAAATGCAATCATAGATTACTGTGAAAGTGTTTCAAGGCTTAAAAGCACATGCTGCTCTTCCAATGGTCCTGTGTTCAGTTGGAATAGAAGGAAAAGGAGATGGGAGAGGCAGAGAAATTGTACAGGGTGTGGAGGAGGGACAGAATGAAAATAAGAATTTTTTTTTTTTTGCCTTTACCGTATCAGTCAGTCTAACCATACACTATTTCCAAATCATGCCCACTCCAGAATAAATAAACATAAGAATGACATTGCAACTTGTCTACTCAAAGTTCAAAGTGCTGACTCCTTCTCAGGAATCACCATCACCACAATCTTTACCTTGGAAATGACATCTGGAGTGGTTATGCCAATGGCTTCATACAGCTTATGTTGAAATTTTTGTCTAACTCCATGGTAACCATGACAAAGTCTATTTCATTACTTACCATTATAATGAACATAAAGAAGTCCTAGCATAATTGTTTGCCAACAAAAATGAAATTACCTAATTCTAGTGCCTATTGTGCTATTGGATCCTGGAAACCCATTACAAGGTACAAAAATTCAGAAGCTATGACTTCAATTACACCCTAGAATTACACTATGGTTTAACAGGGTGGTTTTCATTTGCCTGGAAATTGAAAGATGTGGATTCCTGTCCTGCTCTGTCATCCACTGTTTGCATTTGATAAAATAATCAAACTTCCCAAGCCTTAGTTTAAACTATAAAATGAGAACTGTTTTGTATCAATATATCTGAAGTACTTTTTATCAAAATATATCAATTATTAGCTTATATTTTTTAAGTAAATGAAAACCTTATGTCCCTCCTCACTTATCCACAGCCTTTGTCTCACAATCTTTTTCTTGTCCTGGAGGTTTCTGGGAAATCTCCAAAACTCAGTCGGAATCACTAGTAAAGCTGCTAATGACAGGTTACAGATGATGAACATTCAAATGGTCCACAAATTCCATAGATTGTTAGCCAGCAATGTTTACTGAGGAGCTGATAAGAGACAAAACACTCCACAATGCAGATGGATTTCAGCACCTTACAGAAAGCTCACTATAGGCTAGTAGGGGGTCTTCCTTCAAGCTTGTGGGTCATGCTTTTAGATGTACCATAAGCCAGCCCACCCTCTAAGTGTCCTTTGGTCCATAAGTGCTGTGTAAGCATTTGAAAGGATATACAAACTTGCCTGACAAGAATGGTAGGGAGCTTTAGATCACTGGAGATTTAACTTTGAGCAGCAGCCTATAGCAGGTTAAGATCACCTTGAGGCACCCTCGAGGAAGGTCTGCATGAACCGAAGAACTAGAAGAATGAGGATAAACTGGAGCTAATATCTAGCTCCTCTGAGTTATTCTTCCTTCACTGCAAAGATCAAGACATGAGCTGCTGTTAGGTGTCAAAATATGATCCCAGCCCAAGGGGAAGGAAATAGAGTTTGCTGGCAGGGGTTGACAGTTCTTTATAAAATCAATCTATATTTTGACCTTCTCTGAATGAATGATGAAGAATCTTGTATGAGAACTTATGATCATTCTTTCCCAAGGAACATTACACAACCAAGCTCCATTCTCTCTTATATAGCACATTTGTTTCTATTTTCTCTTTTTTCTTTTCCTCCCAATTCTTTTGTTGTATTTTTTTGCAATAAAGATAATTGATTTTCACAAGCTTTGCTTTTAATTATAGTTTGAACTAGATCAATGTTTGAAGAACAATCTCCAAGAGAAGAGTGGTTAAATTGAGTTGCATGATTGAATAAACTAGTCCACCTACTATAAAGAAAAGTATGCCAAGTGATAAAAGACAAGGAACTCAAGCTTAAAGCAGACCAGGAATATTTTCAAAGGATGTCAGGGCATTTGGTTCTATCTGTATGAGGATAAAACATCTAAGATTTCTTCATGTATGGAATTTTAAAGAGATTATTCCTACTATAGTACTTGAAAATGAAAAAGTTATACTGAAAATTATGTTTAATACAAACACTTGTAGCTAAGTTCTCTGCTTGTCACATTTCCATTATTTCAAAACAACACCTGAGATATATCAACTTATAAAGAGAAATAGTTTATTGGGCTCATAGATTGGGGGGAATCTATGTTAAGAAACTTATCTTGATGTAAAAAGTCAGAGTAAAATTGCACACCTCAAACAAGGAAACTAAATATACAAAGAAGAAACGGAATCATCAGAAAAAGGTACTAAACCCTCCAAAGGTAGATGACTGTTGAATGGCATGAGCAATGTGTGGAACCTGGTGGAGTAGGATCATTCTATGTTCCTGTGCATGAACTGGCATCTAAGAGCCCATCTCCTACAGAAAAACACCCAACCCAGCCTTAACACTGGGATGAAGGAATCAGACCTACCTCAAATGGATATACTAGACTGAACTGACCCACCTTGGGACTTCTTGCCTTCCTTGGGGAAAGGATGAGGGACAGGAAGGGGTGGGGGGAGGACTGGAAGGGATTGAGAAGAGGGAAGGGAGGGCAATTAGGGGGACACATGGGGAAAAGAACCTTTTAAATAAAAAAATATAAAAGAAAAAAAGAAACTGCTATATCACAGTACCCTGTAAGAACTTACTCTCAATTACTTGAAGACCTCTGTGGGACCTTTACTGTGGAGTTTCTACCATTTCCCAGTAATACCAAAGCAGAGAACTATGCTTTTAATGCATAGGTGTTGGGGACACCTAAGATGCACACTGTGGCAAATGTCCTATAAATCCTGTACTCATCTCCAGTGTTCAGAGGTTAGGCTCCAAGAGGGAAATGACTAGGGTTTGCTCCAAGAAAGATAACTGAGAGAATGAATAATGGAAAGGAGTAAGATGAAGACAGCAGCGAGCTCCTTAGTTCACCCAGTACCTTTCCTCAGGGATAGACTTTGGCTGTCATTTAACTAGCAAGTCAATATTGGCAATAGCTCAGCCCCTAAAGCAATATCCAGTAAGCTACTGAAACCACAGAGAACTTTGAAACACAGCGTCTGGATTTCAAAGTTATTCCCAAGAAATGTCCATAGTCTTCCCCAACACCTCCTTCTGTGAGGAATAGAAACAAGGAACAAGTGGACACCCTAGCTGAGTCATAACATCTGGTGACTTTTCTGCTGTCAAAGAACCTGAGAAATGCTCTGGAGTAGTGTTGGCTTCTGAGAGAAGTTTTTCCTGCAGGAAGGTGAGTGAGCTTCACATTTTCAACTCAGACAGATTATGTCCATGAGAAGAGGAAAAGGTTGTCTGTGCGCTAGCACAAGCAGGTGTTTTCAGAGCAGAGAACACGCACAGGGCCGCACAGCCTAGAGTGTGATGGGTTTTGGCTCCCCTAAGAGAAATGTTCAGCGATGATGTTTGGCCCTAACGCCTTCATCGGAGCTTGGGTTCCCTCCCTTGCCTTTTGCTTCAGTTCAGTGTTTTGCTTGAATCTGAGTCATAAGCTCCTTAAGCTGGCAGGAAACCGAGAGTCGGGCTGGCAGCTCCTTCTTCCCCAAGCTGAAGGAGTGTCTTGGCTGACACCTGAGCAACCTTTTCCATCCCAGACATGTAACAGAACCAATGAACATTAGCAGAATGGAGGCCGGGCTGTACTCACAGAGTAGAAGAAAAGAAAAGCCATCCTGGAGAAATGCATTAGCCAAAACCATGGTTTAGGAAAAAAGTTCATAGAATTACCTCAGCCATCCACCAAATCCTTTAAATGGTTTGTGTTATCCCCCTAAGCCATTTCTGGTCAAGCTTTCATCCTATCCCTACAGGTTGCTGCCATTCTCCTTCCAGCATCTAATGGGCCCTTCTCCCTAGCAATACCCATCATTATTCTATTTCTCCTAAAATACAGCCACTGTAGAAGTTAAGTCCATACTCTCGGGGTTACCCTTACTCATAATTTCCATCTGAGTGATCAGGAAAAAGCTTCTTCCCTCCAATTGTGATAGAGTTCTCACTTGACTTTGTTAGGAACAGTGAAGACATGACAAGAGAGAGGGGACAAAATTATCAGTCTTTGATACCCAACCGGTTGTCAAATTAACTCCAGCAAGGCACAGGCATACCAGAAAAAAAAAGATTTTGGAGAGGAAAGTTTGGCCTGCAAAATTTATTCACTGATTGCTACAATGTGGGTGACCCTGCGGTTCAGGGGAAGGGAATGTGGGGTCTGAACACCTGCATGGAGAAAATCTGCCAAAAGACTGAGGAGTGTTGAAAATCATGGCAGAAACTTGGAAACAATCCTGACCTCCTTCATAGATTTTCCTTTAACCAACCTGGTACTCAAGTTTAGGATTGAGACTTGGCAAGTTTTCTGCATATACACCTCCACAGAAAATGTCCATCTCACAGGAAGCTATCCCGACATTCCATAGTGCTGCTCTCCATTCTATCTTTGTAGTAATATCCCACCATGAGTTTCTTCTCCTTGGCTCTCATCCATCTCACCCTCAGCTTCTTCAATTTCACTTCCAGCATGTGACAACATCCCTTAGCCAGGGCCCTAGCCTGTTTTCCACCCAATGTTCCTTTGTTTTCATTCCCTGTGCCATCACACAGTGCCTTCTGGTTGCTCAGACCAGGGTTCTGCTGTCAGTTAAGTGTTTGACCTCCAGAAGCTAGTCTCCAACCAATTGACTTAAGAAAAGACAAAAACAAAATAACAAAAAGACTAAAATAAAATAAGATAAAAATTCTCAAATATTTTTAAAAGGTTCTTCTCAAAAAATTAAAAATTGTCAATGCTGACTGCGTAAAAATAACATATCTCACTGTCCTAGAGAGAACTCTACAAAACAACCATATTTCCTATATTTAAAATACATACAGTTTTGTTATGAATTGAGCTCTTTCTTTTAACAGACACAGGTTCTTTGTTTATTTCAGATATAAGCAGCTACACAGTTTCTCCTCAACTTAGTATTAGTTATGAGAGATAACATTGAATTATTAATATAAATAATGTGTTAATAGTACCCCAACTGTGTGCAAAGGTCTTGGAAAATAGACTTCAAGCTTAGTTTGAAGTGTTTTTTTTTTTTAATCCAAATTTTCAGAGCAGAGAAGAAAACACTTTGGTAACTGTCATGTTACATCTATTCCACCCACCCCCTACTTTCTAGTTGGTGCTGATGGGACATGCCCTCCAATCTCACTCTGTGTGCCCTGTGGACAGAAGGACCTTAGACTAGCACAACCAAGCTGAAGTCTTTGTGTCTTGCTGCTGTTTGAGTACTGCAGATCTAATATGACAGTTTTGCTTTAGGACTATAAAAAAGTAGAAGCAACCAATTGGGGAGAAATTATCTCAATATCCAGTTCTGTTGGGAAACAAAAAATCCTGAGGAAGTATGTCGTTAATTCAAAGAGTGAAGAAAGACACATTTGATGAAATGTGACTCAATAAAGAAAGAAATAGCTGGGGTTGGAGAGTTAGCTGAGGGGTCACGAGCACTTGTTGCTCTTCTCGAGGACTCTGGTTCAGTTGCCAGAATGTTCATGGGGACTCTCAATCACCAGTAACTCCAGTTCCATGAAATCAGACTTCTGTTTTTGACCTCTGTAGACATTAGGGACACATAAAACAACACGCAAAACACTCACATATAAAATAAATCTTAAAGAAGAATGTCTTGAGCATCTAAGTTCTTATCATGAGTCAGTCTCTTATGAAATGTGTTACCAAAGGCAGAATGAAGTATTTTCTATAGTTATGTAATAGATAAATTATATCTCATGAAGAATATAGTATGTCAATTAGTTCTCTGGGTTCAGCTTTAGAGAAATGTTGCAGCCAAATGAATGGAGTTCATACAAAAAAAAAAAAAAAGAGAGAGAGAGAGAGAGAAGAATCTTGAAATAACTCAGGTAGTGGTACATGATTGCAATTCCAGAGCTTTAAAGATAGTGTTGGATCACTGCAATTTTGAGGCTATCTTGAGTTAAGTAATGAGATGTGGAGTTCAATAAAACTAAAATGAGTGTTTTATTTCCACTTTTGAATTTTTAAAGTGGATAGATATTTTTCAGTAGTTTCAAAGGTCCTCTTAAAGATACAGGGAACCAATACCAAAGTTTGCCTTTAAGACATCAAGAGAATATTGTCCAAACTTTGCCCACCCCTCACACTCAGTATCACTTTGGAATGACTACTGATTGACTACCCTTTTGTAATCCTTTCCAGCCTCCCCTGAACCTCCAGATACTGTCTTTCTCATATTGCTCTGTTTCTCCACACAAATGGTTAACTGTCTGCTCAGACCACCTTGAGGTGGCAAAACTAAAGGTCAAAGTCCTACAAATCCTAAAGCGGCTGTCAAGCTGAGCATGAATAAGGAATCCTTCTTAATCATCATGATAAGGACACATAAAAACGCAAGTAGAAAAGAAAAAAAAAACCCATTGCATTCCAAAGGCTTTTCCAGATAAAAGTCCTGATAGTTAATGAATTACTGTTAAGAATTGTGTATTTAGCAGACTGTGTGGAGTTCAGTGTAAGTCAAGGCATCACATACATCTATGTGAATGGCTTCCAAGGACACTTGCTTCTCTTCCCCAGTGTTCTGTGCTATGAACACATTGGCCTCCTTTACTAAGAATGTATATGAAGCTCCACCTCAGCTTGCCATTCCTCAGTCACACTCCTCAATGTCCTAAGCCAGCTGGACAATTACAGTTCATCTACTTACATTTCCCATCTGTCTTGTGTTATCTAATAGTTAATGTCTTAAAACTCTTATATTATGTTGTCTTATTATATTGGCTATTTTAAGTAAGCAGTAACCTCATAGTCTGTTTTAACAATAAGACAAACCCCTTAAAGACTTAACAGGCTGTTAGCCTGTATTAGTGAATTAAACTGTTCTAGATCCATGGCTTTAGACACACAATGTTACTGCAATACCAAAGCTACAGGCTAAAATATTTAGTATACCTCACTAAGTTTTGAGGTATAATGAATTCAGACAACTCCATTATGAAAGATGATCTGAATGACCATTACTCAAAGAGAGATATAGAAGTGATCAACAAGTATATGGAGAGTGATCCTATTGCCTGTCACCAGGGAAATAACAATCCAAAACCACAATAGATAGCAGCATACCCCTGCTAGCATGGCTATCACACCAAATGACACAAGATAGGAGCTGGCAAAAACACAGAACACAGAGAATGCTGACTCATTGTTCATGCCTATACAAAGTTAAAGATTTGTGATGGCAAACAGCATGGGGTCCCCCAAATTGAAAGTAGAATGACTACATGACCTAATAATGTATATCTGTCCAAAGGAAAGGAAATTAGCTCATCTCGAGATATCAGATTTCCCATTTTTATAGCATCACTGCGCATTAATAATTACAATACAAACCAACCATTGTGGCCTTAAGCAACAAAATTGTGGTGTGTATGCCCAAAGAGAAATTCTTCATCCACAAAAAGAATGAAATTCTACCAAAAGCTATACCAAGTAAGTTAAAACTGAATTTATATATACACGTGTTGTACTTTTATGGTGAATATCACAAAATCAGTTTGCTTTTCACTCTCAGTGCAAGTTGCATGCAATATGCAGTACTTGACATCAGTCATACTTTTTACTGGTGCATTTTGCATCACTCTAGACTAATACAAATGCTCTAGGCACATCTAATACTAAGGCTAAGTTGAGCTGGAGAATGCATTTTCACCTTATGATGTGTTTCTCTGGAAACAGAACTATCTCTACTTAAGGAACATCTGTGTTACATTGTTGAGACATTTAGAGAGAGATTTTTATGTGCTTTTACCATAAAACTATAGGGTGAGGTAATGCATTTATTCATTAGTTAAACTGAGTCATTCCAGGGTGTTTATGGACCTCAAAACATCATGTTAGATAGGATATAAGCACCTAGTGTTACCTGTCAATTTAAAAATAAATATTCTTTACAAAAAAACTATGTAAAAAATTGAGTAATCTTTCTGAGGACCTTCAATTCTGTGGAGGCTGTTGTAAACTGTCCCTTCAATCAACAAATCGCAGAACTTAGTCACTCAATTCTGAAGGCTGGGGAATGGATATCTGGGGCACCAGTTCTTTGTATACACATAAGGGCCTTTTGGCTAGAAACAAATTATTGTTCAAACTTGTGCAAAAGCCCAAGCTATAAAAATCTCACTATTATATATGCCAGAGAAAGAAAGAAAGTGTCTGAAACTGTAGCTAATGCTAAGACATCACCAATTACAAAATATATCCTTGGGGCTGGAGAAATGACTCAACCATAAAGAGTATGTATTACTCAGCCAGGCAGTGGTAATACATGTCTTTAATGCTAGCACTCAGAAGGCAAAGCCTCATAGATCTCTTCTTTTCGAGTTTGAGGTCAGCCTGGTCTACAGAGTTCTAGCACATCCAGGGCTACACAGAGAAACACTATCTAGGGAAAAATAAAAACAGACTATGCACTACTGTTCCAGAGGATGTGAGTTTGGTTCTCAGCACCCACTTGAGGTGGCTCACTAACTCCTATAACTCTAGCTCCAGGAATCCAAAGCCACAGACTTCCTCAGGCACCTACACATCCATCAACACACCCACATATAAACGCACTACATTATGAAAGTTGTTTTACCTTTTACTCAGAATTAAGTACCTGGGGTGTGCATTTGTTTTCATGTGCTTAAAGGGAAGTGTGTTTAGGTGTGATGTATCCTTCTTGGCATAACTGTCCACAAGAGACCATTCATCCTGTACAACAAGAGCATTCAGCTTTGTCAACCTTATCCCCTCTTCAACCTGTTAAGTTTCAACCAGGACAAAGGGCTGAGGTGCCCACTTAGCATATCAAAGCATTCCTGCCCACTAGGTTCTCCTGGCATCCCTCAGTCCCTACATGTTAAAGGGTATGACTGGCAGACCTTGCCATCTACCCTGAACTCTCTAGCTATCCTTCCCCCAAAGGCTCTTCCCTATATAATCTAGATGTTGTGATTATCTGCCCTTTTATACCTTTGGTTTCCAGGAACTACGCCTGTCTTCCTTTTCTCCACATGGCCTAGTTCACTCTGGTCATGTCCACTCTGGACTCTCCCAAATGTCTCTGCCTCTGGCTATGCTTTCCTTTTATCTACAAGAAGCCTTCTCCTCTGCCATACCTTGGAGCAGTCATGCTCTTCCCTTTGTTTTTTATTTTAATTTTTCTTTCTCACCCTGCACATCCAGATACACTATAGTACACTGAACCTGTCTACCTTGGCCATTCACATGTGGAATCAAATTCAACACAGCAGAGGCTTGAAGTCTGCATCTTAACTACTTCAGTATCATCTGACACAGGATGCTGGGAAGCCTGGCAACCTTCCTTCAGTTCCCCTTTCCAAAGACTTTGGGGTTTAATAGTGCTTTAGTTCACTGAAATAACCCCAGCATCTTTCCAGTCAAGTCTTTTATTGTGGCTTAAGTCAGTGTTTACTCTTGTGGCCCGAAACCAACAGAGCCTTGACTGGCAACACTCCCCTAAGACTTTGAAAGCTATACAAAAATAAGCCCTAATCATCTTTGGGAAATAAAGAGGACTGGGGGTGCTGACGGGAAAGAAAGAAACTTTACTACCATCTGTCACTCTATCTTTCTGTAGTTTGCCTTAATTTGACTTGTGTTTATTGTTATACTATGAATGAGTTCAATTTACATACCAGTTCCAGGTCTTACTTTCACTTTCATATTAAAAAGGGATGTTCTCACCCAGCCTCTTTATTTCACGGATGTGCAAACTAGATCCAGATTAGTTATGATATAGCCAACCACTTCAGAACCTTGAGAGTATGAGGCCAGTGCTTTGGAATAGTCCAAAAGTATTCCCACCTAAAAGCACGAGTAATAATTTTAAGTACAGTCAGTATTAAGAGATCTAATTTCTTCCTGTCAAATTGCCTATTGTTCTTCCTTTAATGTTATACTTTACTTTTATTCAATTTGAGACTCACTTTGGTTGGTAATCCCTCAATTTCAAAAGAACACTAAATTGGGATAGGCTGATTAGTGATTGGTTCACACATTAATATTATTTCTCTTAATTGGGATGCATTTCCCCAGACACACAGAGAGAACTACTCTGTCTATAATGACTGGAATTTCCACTGGGGCTCTGAAAACTAAGGTGGAGGCTGGGGCAGGTGATTAGACCAGCTGATACTATGCTAGCCACACAAGGCCAATTGTTGGAGTGGGATCCTCAGCACGCATAGGAAAAGCTCAACAGAGGCAGTGTGATCCTGGAATTCCAAGACCAGGTTGTGGAGACAGAGTATCCCTGGGGCTTGCTGGCTGGCTAGTCTAGCCAAGCAAATGGCCTCCAAGTTCAGTGAGAGACCCTGTCTCAAATAATTAAGGCAGAGAGTGATTAAAGAAAACAATCAATCCAGGTCTGGCCACCACACATACCCATGCACACACATACATAAAAAGAAAAAAGTTATTAAAAGTGACATGGGAAGACTTCTACAGCTCAGTGAGAAAAAAAAAATAGTATGTTTAAAAAGTATTCATCCCCTAGAATGAAATTAGCACAAATTGGGATAAACTTACCAAATTATCCATCTGTGAAAACAATCCATCTTTAAAGTTGACCATGAAATGCTTTGAAAAATGGGACAAAAAGTTTTCCAGTCCAGAGAACTAAAAACAAAACAAAATAAAACAACTGGACTCAGGTGTGATAATTATAAAGCAGTAAGTGGGGTGCTTGTATTTTACCTTGCTTAAATGATGTCATGGATCTCTGGTGGTTAGTCATAAAATAAGAATCAAAGACTCAGAATGCATCCTGGATTATCCAGCACTGCTGTGAGAATTAGAGCACAGGCCTGGGCCACTCTGATTCTACTCAAGGGATCAATGGACTTATCCAGGCAACAGGTGTTTCCTAGGCTAGTAAATTTAATAGAAATAGGGTCACAAAGAGAGAGGGGAGAAACGAGAAGACACAGGTGAAGGGAAAGGAAGACACAAATAAAGGAATAGGAGAAAGGGGCACCAAGGTGGGGAAAATTCTGGAGGACAAAAGTCTCATCTGCTAGAAACAAGCTCTTTTGGCTACTCAAAATAGAACAGGGTAAAGGCTTGACCTTTTCCTGGGCATCTGCCTTATCAACATTTTAACAAAATTCCTATTATAGATTATATTTTCCTAGAATTATCTTGTATAATAGTTATTAGCTCAGTGCTCTTTAAAATTCAAAACCAGTCCCTCCCTCCTCTTTGCATAGAGTCATCAGTTACTCTACATTTTCTATTTCCAGATTCATCTTCCAATCTCAACCCTTCCTGGTACCCAGGATTTCACTTACACATCCAGATCCCATAAATATGCCTGCTTTTTCCTACTTTCTGAGTCTTTTCCTTCTCCCTGCTCTCCAGGCAGAACAGAAAGCCCCCAAATGCCACCCTTGAGCTTGCTAGTGAATTTCTTAGCCAGAAAGAAAAAGCCAAGCCCACATTCTGGGCCATTCATGCCTCTCCTCACAGAATGATTTGTGCAGATCTTCTAAGCATTTTCCAAGTGACCTGAAGTAACTCCAGTGCCTTCCACTCTGCAGCTAAATCCTCAGCTCAGACAGGCAGCTGCATTTCCACATTCACCCACACATGCTCACCCCCCAGAACACCTTATAACAGACCCAGGAAAACATTGAGTGGATTCGAGGATGGATAAATGAATAAAATGACACAAACTTCTGTCAGAAAAATATGTCCTACAACTTGAAACAACACAAAATGAATGTTTTCTGGCTCTCTTCAGATGCTACATGGTTGAAAAGAATGGAGAGCAATGAGAATGACTAATAGCCATGTAACCCAGTAAATTATACAAACTCAGATTCTCACATATAGCAGTTTATGTCTTGGTGCTTCTTTCACTTATTATGCTAAAATATAATAATAAAGTCACATATATTGTTTTATTCTTTCATATTTAAAAGTTGTGCTGTAATACTCTACAGAACATCTTCATTTAATAAGTTCTCTATACACTACCAAAATGCATAGACTACAGATGTGTCAATAAAATGTGGAGCATGTTTTCTATTGAGTAGCTTAATATGACAGTCGTGTGGTAACATGGAAGTGAGAATCATATGTTAAAATTATGGCACTAAATAAAACACCATCAGAATAATAAAATAGAGCTCTTTAGAAATGGTGGCTGTTAAGTTTCTGGGGGGCATTATAGGTAGGGTTGTATATATTATACACAAGCATATCTATTATATACACATTGGATCACTAACACATAATGGTATACTGTCAGTCTATTTTCCACACAGTAACTTTAACTGTTTCTTCGTCACAAGTATGCATCACACACCGTAGTCACAGGGAACAATGTTAACTCTGTTACTTAGTTCTTTTAATCACTGTTACTCATTCTTGCTATTTGCTTTTCCATCACTCTAACTGAAACCTGTGTATCATTCTCCCACCAGACATGCCCCCCTCATTCAAGTGGAAACGGGAACCTTTCCCAATCAAGGCAACGGAACAGACCATATTAAGCAAAAAGGCGGAAAACCTAATGGCCTATTACTCATAGTTAAGTAATGATCCACTGATGATTGTTGCTCAAAAGAAAAGTTTCTAAAGCAGGAAATGCTCCCATTGAGCTCCCCCACCCCCTTATCCCATTAGGATGTGTACATTGGTAGGTTGCTCATGTCCCTCTTTAAAATGGGCCTGACACTTATTCAGTCTCTCAAGCCTGAAATCCACAACTGCAGTCTCCTTTCAAATACAGGCTGTCATCTTAGGACCTCTGAGGATTGTTTTCTGTGTCTTGTGGAATTCTCAGAGGCTGGGATTGTTCCTCTGCCTAAGACTGCATCTCAAAGTCACTCTAAGAGAAGGGCCTTGCAAAGTCACTAGTATAGCACTCGGGTTCAAGATAAATAAATTAAATAAATAAATAAATAAATCTTAAATATATTACTTGTGATTAGAGACACATCCTCTTTTTCTTTTTCTTAGCTGGCATTCCTTAGAAGTGGAAAAATATCAAAGGCATTCCCCCACACAAAAGCCCACACCATAGTATATTTAAGTGTCAAATTGAGAACTAACAAAAGGCAGGAAGCAGGGAGTGCCCTGAGCTCACCCTATTGTGCCTAGGTACCAAGAAAGAACTCAGGGTCAGAACTAGCTGCTCTGTTTCCTTTCACTGTTGAGATAGTAACTTCAAAAACTATTGATTTGACAAGAAATTTCCAAGTGTAGATAAGCCATGCAGGTTGGCAACCCATGTGTAACTCTAGCTTTCAAAGGCAGGCTTCAACCTAACACCTTTTCAAAACTACAAAGGCCTCTATTACCTTTGGTGAATCCCATTGTCTGTGACTTATTTTCAGACTTCCCTAAGTTATTTTTCTTACCAAAATAATAGCAACAACTACTAATCATAAAGAAAAATATATGCAAGAAGTGAAAAATAACTTCATCTCAGTCAAAAGTAACCATATTGTTTAAAATTTTAAATGAAAATTCCTGAATGCATTGTCAAGCTTAACACATTCATCTACAATGATAACTACATTGGGTATGATTTGATTCTTCTTGGCCATATCAAAATTGTGACCCATAGGAGTAGCTTAAAATGCCTCGAGTGTCTCTGCAGACGGGATGACACTCTTCTTGCAGAGAATGACTGTCCTTGGGACCTGCTGTGTCTCTGTCTGGAGTATCTATTGCAGGAATAGACACTACTTAGGTAGGCATGCGAGTCTTCTATTATGAAATAAGAATGTACCTTGGTTTTGTTTGGGAACAGGTATTGGTGCAGCATGTGTGGTATTCCATGATAATAATGTCACTGGGGCAATTATCAGGACTTATTAAGAGTGCAGGTACCACATATAGCTGGCAAATTTTGAGACACTAATACCCAAAAATCCAGCAACTCCCACTTCCAGACATTCTTCTATTTAGATGTTTTTCACACAGTATGAATTGAGTCAGATTAGCATCTTTTTAAGAATAAGGAACTGAATAACTGATAGTTTCTGCTAGAACAGATCACCTCAAATAACTGGCAAGTAAGCCTTGAAGTGCACCCTCAAATAGGCTAGTGATTCCAAACTCCTCTGATGACTTCTAGGAACTTGTTACCTTAATCACTTCCCATAAGAAATCAACATTCTACCTTTGAATTAGTAACAAAAACCTGTTCTTCTCAATGAAATAGAAATGGGGTAAAATGTCAAATATTGGGATCATCAGAAGTTTTAAATAACACACTAGCTAACACCTATCTCATTCATTGCCATAAGAGCATAAAGTTGGTACCCTTTCTAGTTATTGTCTCTCTTCTCCTTACATTTTATTTTACTTAACTCTTTTAAGAGGAAAACAGTCACTGAATATCTACTGTATACTCATCCATCAGTGTTTTCAGGGGATGATAATGACTGCATGAAGGAAATAAATAAGATAATAGAAAATGATTACACTGTTCACTATCAAAAAACTGTTGTGTTTTAAGAATGACAAGAGACAGACAAATAATAACCTGGACCACCAGCCAAGCCAAGAGGCACAGATTGGGACTGTAGTGGGCAGATCTTGCTATGGGATCTCCCTAAGGGAAGATGATGAAAGTTTCTGGCTTAATTTTATGCCTCTGCCTTTATAGAGGTAGTGAGGCCAAACAGAGCAGCACTATCCAGTAGCTAGCAAAGAATGCTTTCAAGAGGACCACACGGTGGGATGAATGTCAGCATCCCCAAACAGACAGTGTGTTAGGTCACTGCACTTGTTTTTGAGGCATAATTGAAGCTCATCCTGGTAGACAAAAAAAAAAAAAGAAAAGAAAAAATGAGCCATTACTAAGATAATAAGAATAGGCCTCTGAAACATAATTGATGTAGGAAATCTCATGTCCAAAAACAGTATAAATAAAACATGTGGTGTCTGAGTAACTGGTAATACTTTTAGCAATATTTTGAAGAAAACTGTAACCAAAGGTAAAGTGGTATGTACAAGCTTCCCAAATGTTCACAATAGGACCTTTGACTCATTTCTATTAAAAAGATGACTATGTGCTAAATGGCCACCCATAGAATATACAGAAATACTGAAGTCTTGGGAGCTATCTTTATGGTTTTTGGGCCTAGAAAGACCCTAGACTAAAGATGTACACATAATCACTGGAGCCTTACTCAGTCACCATTTAGCTTCATTTTAGAAATAGTCTGTCCATTTATGATTTTCCAAAGGAGAGTGTTAGTCTCTAAAATAGACAAGCTCCTTCCCCAACATACCCTTAGTAGCCACAGTATACATAATCCATTGCCTGCCTCATCTCCTCTACTTAAGAAACTATGTGTCATGTCTAAAGGCTGTGTATTTGTGAATTCTTCTTTGTAACCCTCTCTGGGGCACAGCCTGTACATCTCCAGCATCATCTCTTTACTCTCTGTGACTAATATCCCTTTTATAATCACTTCCACATAGGAAATAAATATTCAGCATGATTTTGTTCAATGGCATAAGTAGAAATGTGATAAAATCGAAATTCAAGGAAGTATTTTCCTTCTCTCTTAAAAGAAACTCCATCACTGCCCCCTTTTTCCTGAGCACTTAGGCCACTATAATTGTTAAGGCAAACCAGGCATCTTTGAGCCAGATTGTTATTAATGATAAGATAAAGACCACTTCTCCATGTTGTATCAGAGGTAATAACTAGAAATCATGTCATTTTCAAGTTTTACCCCAAATCTATATCTATTTTATCTTTCTTATTATGTAAAACAAATAAAGGCTTGATTTTCAAGCCATTGTGCACAAGCTTTTTTTACAGTTAAGGTCATCTAGACAGCTATACTTGTCTGAGACAGGCTGCTGTTGAGCTGTTTTAGCATCTGGAGACACTGTAATTCAGGCTTATGGAGCAAGGTCTCAAGCACCAATGCTGTCTGTACTGGGTCTCTCCACCTTCTACCTGTTTCACTCACTTAGTCTTGTGCATGCATAATAGCAGGGGTTTGAAATAAAGCCTCTTTACCATCCTTGCTTTATAATGAGTGAGCCTGGGGCAACATTCAGTACTTCAAACTTGGAATCATATTTGCCATGGCCTAGAAGCACAGCCTCCCACCTGACCAGTTCAACATGCATATCTTCCAGGATGATTTTACACAAATCACCCTGCCCACCCCCCCAAAAAAAATGAAAAAAACTTGGGAAACTTGTAATATGACTTTTTTGCAATGAAACATGCTGACCTTGAATAAGTTGAAAGCAGACAGCAGAGTGTCCATTGTCACTAGATTTTTCTTGAGTGCATAGTCAAACTACAGCCCTCTTCTATCACCATGCTTTTACACAGAGATATAAAACTGTTTTCTGCCACTGTAGTATGAATAGAAATGCCTTCATGGGGTTGTTGTAGAGTTAGTCAAACTATATCCTACAAGGCAGAAAGTTTTATTGAAGCACAGCCATCCCATTCACCCGTATATTATCCATGGCATCCAGTGCAGGTTAGCCCTAGATTTAAGTCAATTGCCAGATTATAAGTGACCCACGGAGTCTAAACTAGGTATTATTTATTCTTTACACTGCAGGATAAGTTAACCTTTTGTTGAGATATGTTAAAATGCACTTATTGTGGGATTCTCTTCCTTACTATCTGGATGAGATGGATCAAATAGAGGACCCCTGGTTCACAAGGAATAAGGATTTATATTTATGAATGACTGCATAAATTAGGTGCTTCTATCCAAACAGATCCACTTCAAAATTCTTCTTGAGACACATACTATGGACAAAAAGTATCACTGTATTGATGTGAAGAGTATATGTTGTAGCTGCTAACACAATCAGGCAAAGCATATCACCTTCTAAAAATAAGACATTCAAAAATTGAGTAATTGTAGAACAAAAACCTCAAGACATTTAAGATTTACATTAAATGTTAGAAAAAGCAGTAGTGACTGCTGAGAATTTAGATAGCTCTAAAACAACCTTGATGTCCTCCTCCCGTGATATGGATTGAGAAAGATGATGAACCTTTGAGGCCCAGAAGTGTCACCCCTGCTATTTGTCACAAGCCTGACCATTTGTAGTATTAAATGCTGCAATTTTCACTGAAATTTAAACTTCCAAGACAATACTTACTCTACATAAGAGACAGCTTCATTTTACATTAATTTAAAAAAAAATTTAGATAAAGAAATCCAAAATGCATTTGTCTTCTCTCCAGACAGCCATTGTTCTAGGAATACAAGAAAGAGTTATGCAAAGGAGTTCAGGTGCTTCTTGAGAAAGCAGACTCCCAACCCATTGATCCCCACTCTTATAAACATAGAACAAGACAGTGAAATATTCCGAGAGATTTGAAAAGCCTAGCCGATGTGTTAGACACAGAGGCCAAAAGGTCTGTGTGTCTACAGCATTCTTCATCCTTCACCTGCCCTGTTGCCTCCTCTTCATTGCAAGTCACTTCCCCTCAGAGTCCTTCAGACTCGTTCCAGGAGCATCTTTCTTTGTCTTTCACAGTCCCGGAAGCCAGCACTTGTTACACAGCAGCCCAAGTTTGAGTTTCCTCATCTGTCTCCCCAGTGACATTCCAAGCTGGGACCATGTCCTAGAATGATGTCCATAATTCACCACATATTTGAGGAATTAAGAGCAAACTGTTCACCAGGCTAGTTTGTCCCCAAAGCTAGTGATGACTTACAAACAAAGAATCATGTAAGAATAGGGATGCTCTGGAAGTAAGATCACACAGCCCCATCTTCCACCCACAGTAGCAGAGGATTATGTTCCAGGCTAAGTAGGAAGTTTTGTGATCTCGGGAATCTAGTCCAGGGGCCGTGGTTATTGAGGGACTCGCATATGGCAAGAGTGGTGTAAGTTTGGAGGCTGAAATAATGAACAAAATGGTTCAGAATATCTGCTGTAGGAGGCTTGTGTTCTAGGAAGCAAAACTTTACAAAAAACAAAAGAACACCTTGCTTTAATAAGTGTTAAAAAAAATCCAATAAAACTGTAAGGAAATGTTAAAGAGGTTTCATTTTACTACAATTATGTATCTTTTTATATGTATGTAAATGTGGCTTTGTGTTTGTGTGAATATATGTGCATGCATGTGTATGTCTCTCTGTGCTGTGTATGTGTGTGTGTATGTGTGTATGTGATGTGTATACAAGTGCACATGTACATCTTGCTCACATATACAAGTCAGGGAACAATTTGTAGAAGGTATTCCTCCCTTTCTGCTGTATGGTGTCCAAGATCTGAATTTAATTCAGGCAGCTTAGGAACACATGTCTTTAGCCATGAACCTACTCAACCAGCTTGCCCAGAGGGTGCATTTCAAATCATAGAACCAGAGAAGACTATATTGAGAAAGCATCACTGAGTAAAGATCAAGAAAAATGATGGAAGGAAAGATCAAGTGAACAGATATGAGGGTGGGAAGATTTTTTATTGTGTAGACACAAGCAGGAGACTTGGATGGCTGAGCACCATCAGTAAATGACATAAATGAGGGCATAGAATGAGGTGTGCCTTTCACATGGAAATTTCCCCCATCATTATAGGTTTGTTTCTCTTCCTTCTAACAAGAAGAAAGAGGTACCAACTCTGCTTCTCATGGTGTCACTGTACCATGTTTAAATTCAAATGAAGTGGGGCACAATATTGGAAAAAAGAAATCTTATAAAACTCTTGTCACACACAGCACATGTTTAAGATGATGTCACAAAAGTTCAGAGTTAGTCAAAGAAGGTGGAGAATGCTTTGGTTCCAGCGACATTTGAATGTCAGAGCCAAGAGGCTTTGCTTATAGATCAGGGAAGCAGCAGAGGGAAGAGAGTACCAAAGTTTGGGGCTGAACAATTGGGGCAAGGATGTGCTGGGATGTGCTAGGATGTACTGGAATGTTCAAGGATGTTCTGGGATGTGCTGGGATGCGCTGGGATGTCCTAAGATATGAAAGGATGTACTGGGATGTGGAAGGCAGGAAAGTGAACAGAGAAAATGCCCTCAGACTGAAGCTTTACTTGGGATTTAGTTGAAACATCAGAGACTCCTTCATACATTTCTTTCACTCTGTCTGTCTCTGGCTTCGGCTTCTGATGTCCTATTTTCAGTTTCCCCCCTCTGAAGAAAGGGTTAAGAATCACACTTACTGAAATGCCTCTATGAAACCATGAAGCCCTCTGCTGTCACCATGTACATGTGAAAACCCCAGCATGACGCCATCAACCCCAAGGAGAGCTTTCCTCTGGATTTTGGGAACTAGGGAAAGGAAGTAAGATTTCACAGCACCCTGGGGGCTCTTGGCCAGGGTAGCACAGGGGAGATTCTTTGCAGGCTAGTGTAGTGCCCTTTCTGGAAACCCTCTCAGTTTGCTAACTCTTGGAATTGGAACCACCCATCATTAAATCATAACCTGAGGGGACAAAAAGTAACAATGGACAGCCCACTTATACCTACTTCTCTTTGCCCAGAAAGCATTAAGAACAGCCACAGAAACTATGATTTCAACTGAGAAGATCTGAAACCTGTGGATTTCCTCTTTAAGGAAACCAAAGTCCCTCCTCACAACCCATCTCCCATTTCCAGCTCATCTAAAAACCACCAGCTCTGTCCTCACCACTCCCAGCCATCAAATCCTGGTAGGAACAGCTGTCACCACAAAAGTCATACTGGGCCAGGACAGCCAGCTGGCTCAGGAATTCACAAACAAACTAACCTTGAATTTTATTTTGAGCATCAAGGCTAGCTAGCCCCTTGGGTTCTTCAGAGCCATCTCTGTTTTTACTCTTCCATAAACAAACACCCTCTCAAATGTCATATTAGACTGTACTGTGGGGTTTCAAGGCCATACCCCCTATCGCCTTCTCTCTCTCAAGTCTTTACATTAGCACACAAAGCAATGGATTTTATTGTGGCATTTTTATACTCACTTTGTTCTTATTTGTTTCCACCCCCTGAACCTCTTCTTTCCCCATATACTCTTTTGAATTTGACTTTCATAATGGAAAGCATTTTAACTCTTGACAGTGTGAAAACTTAAGGGATTTAACGCAAGCCTCGACTGCGATGCTCAGGGGAAGAGGTTTGGAAACTGTTGTTCTAGTTACAATTTGGTGATCATTTTTCACAGAGCAGACAGAAGTCGTGGAACTGACAGATGACATAATCTGATATTTTAAAAGATGTAAGAAACCACCAAGCATATGTGTTGCTGCATAGCACCATCTACTGACCAGATGTGGAACAGACATGCCTGAGGAATAGAATCTGAGTGTACACAAACCACAGAAAAGCAGGAGATGGGGAAGAATGGGGAAAAGAAAAAGGATGTATTTATATTAGTGTTCATAAAATCTCATATCCACTGATAGAGAAGCTGAACTCTGAACATCGAATAAAATTCTCAAAAGGAGCAAAAGACCCCCACATCACTTTATAGGGAAGCCTACTTTCACATTGTCTTCTCTGTAATAATCAAAATTAGACACATAGATAATGCAACAGAATAAAGATGCCACAAACTAACCTAAATGTCTAGTCCACTTCTTTTTTCCAACAACACAAAGACATTTGGACAGAGAAATGTTGGTATTCAAAATGTTGCATTTGACAGTTACATAAAATACATTTAATTTAATTTCATACCTCAACCTTGTATACAAGTTAAATACCTTCTATAAAAATGTAACTATGAAATTTCACAAAGAAAAGAAACGTGAAAATATCTTTGTGATCTTGATTAGGGGTAAGAAATCTTACATATAACAAACAGCAAAAGGGCCATCATTAAAGAGGAAATTAATGAGCAGATAACAACACTTAGCCACTCTTTGGTATAATACAAACTTCCTTCAGCCATATTTTAATGACTGAAATGTGTTCTAGAGAGTAGAGCAAGCTCACATTCCACATCACCCTTTGGTACACGATCATCATGAATGTTCTATGCCTCCAGGAATGTTTTCAGAAGCTAATAATGGTGGGATACTAATTTAGCCCCTGTTGCTTTCCCGTCAAACTGCAAACTATATTTTCAATAGCATGAGAAATCAGGGAAAAGAGGTTAGATCTATAGGCAGAACGTGAACGATTCTGGGTTACCACACCAGGAGTATGAGTAAAAAGCCTCCACTGCCATGAAGGTCATGTGCTACACTCACATTTGTCAATCCCTACTGGCATTGCTGTTTTTAATTCTGAGATCCACTAATACATTGCTGAGACTGCAAGATTTTCACTTATTAGCAATAATTTCTTATATGTCTTTTATATGCTAAAAATACATCCTTTACATTTATTATGTTGTAGACACAAGAAAGACTAAGGACTCACTTAGAAAAGCAGGTTACCTAGGAGAAGAGATTATAATAGATGCACGGTGGTCTTGCTTGCCAGTTTGCTCTGGAACTCTGTCTCTACTTCCCAGGGCTGGAGTTTCAGCTTGATCGCCATGCCCAGCCAGCATTTGTGAGGGTTCTAGGGATCTGAGCTCCCTCCTCTTGTTTATGATACAAGAACCTTAGCCACTGGGCCATCTCCCTAAGCCTGCTAGATGGTGAACCAGTGCCTTCAACTGTGAAGCTCAAAGCTCTCTGGCTTTATAAGACCTTATCACTCTATCTTTACTACTTGATGCCTAGAAAATATAAAAACTCTGTTAAGATGTTTTTAGAATCCCAATCTTAATTGGAATTAAGAATTGGAATTAATTGGATCTTTAAATATTCCATAACATTAACTCAGAGAGTACCAAGTACAAACAGTGAAGAAAGCCTTGAGACTTCCATCCTTAAAGGAGATCATCATGTGTTCCTAGTTACAACATAAGTGGCCGAGAACTAAATCCTGCTAGAATGTTCTCAAATGGACAAAGAGCCAAGTATGTTAGTTTTCATCATCTTTCCTAGCTCTGAAGTTCGTTGGACTTTGAGATGGGATCTAACTATTCTGACTTCAAATAAATGTCATTTTACATATGATCAACATTTACTTCCTGGGAATGTCCAAGGTTGAGTACCTGAATCATCTGCCTTGTCATTTATTTCCATGAAACTTCACTATCTATGGAAGACAGTGATCACTATGACCAAGATCGCCAACTCTATTATGTACTTCAGTTGTTGTTCTCATCAGTCATATAGGTTTAAAGATTCACATAAACCTACACAGCCACTAGCTTAAATGCTTAGGTAAATAAATGTTTCCTCAGTCCTAGAACCTATAAAAAATGAGGGCTGAAATGTCACAAGCCAAACCATAATTTTGATCTGCTACATTTTAAAGTAGAGTTTCTGTAAATATTATTTTTAGATGAGCAGGCATGCTGCTGTAACAGTAGCTCAGAGATTTCATCCTCTCTACAATTTGGAGGCAGAAAGAGGGATCCTGGGCCAGGTGTGGGGGTTTATTTTTATTTATTTATCTGTGTGTGCATGTCTGTCTGTCTGTCTCTGTCTCTGTCTGTCTCTGTCTCTGTCTCTGTCTCTGTCTCTGTCTCTGTCTCTGTCTCTCTCTCTCTCTCTCTCTCTGTGTGTGTGTGTGTGTGTGTGTGTGTGTGTGTGTGTGTGTGTGTGTTCAGAAAAGAACTTGTGGGAGCTGATTTTCTCCTGATATCACATAGGTTCCAGGAATCCAGGAATGGAATTCCAGTCACCAGGCTTCGTGGCACACTTTTTGATCCCCTGAGCTGTCTGCTGGTTCCAGAAACAGATAGTCTTGATGCTTTGTACTGGTTGCTCTTATTTTTCTTCTTTTATGCCTGAGCTTATCTTCCTGCTTCTCCATCCTCTCGGCACCAAAAGACCTTCGCTCCAACCCTGCTCCTCCAGTGCTCCTTTCTTTTTCCCAGACTACAATTTGTATCTCTTTTTGCCCAGCTTGCTCTTTTTCATTTGTAGATCTTCATGAGACTGTTTGCCATTGTTAATACCAAGCTATCTTGAAATATTCTCTGCCAATGATATTAGTTCAAAACTCTCCAAATGAGCCTCACATAGATTTGTAGTTCAAGGGCAGAGAGCAGCTGTACTCTTACATTACAAATATTACAAGAATGGTTTCTGGTTTACCTGGTAATATTGTTCCCCTCTGAAGCCTTGTAAAATGAGTCTTCATTGTCTACATTGTTCTCAGCATGATTGTCTTCCAAGATTCTTCTATGATGAGCCTGTAAACCATTGTTCAACCACATTCCTAATCTAAAGTTCCAAACAGCAGCCATGATGTGAACATTCTGTCTGACTTACATTTCTATTGCTGTGGAAAAAAAACAAAAAAACAACATGACTAAGGCAACTTATAAAAGAAAGCATTTAGTTGGGAACCTGGTTACAGTTTCAAAGGGTTAGTCCATGACAGCAATGCAGGGAGCTTGGCACTGAAGCTATAGCTCAGAGCTTACATCCTCATCTGCATGTTGGAGGCAGAAAGAAATGGCCTAGTCTTAGTGGGGGCTTTTGAAAATTGCAGATCCCACCTCAACCTCCTAATGCTTCCCAGAATAGTTTCATCCACCAGAAACCAAGTAACCAAACTGAAATATGTAAGCCATTGAGGGGCAATGTTATTCAAATCACTGAACCCCCCTCCCCAAAAAATTAAGTCACATCTTTCCTACCTTATCTTAAAAAGCAGCAAACTCCTGGTTATAACCCCAAGGACCCTCTGTAGTATCCTGTTTAGTTTCGAACTGCTTCTCATTATTATCTCACTAACTGATGTCCCTTGGAAATGGTTTCTTGGTAAATTACATGGTCTCTATCCTCATCTGGATAAAGTGTTTCCTGAACTCCCACTGTGGACACCTGCCTCTCCATGCCTGTTAGACAGTGGCACAGAAAAAAAAAAATGTTTAAAGTAAAAAAAAAAAAAAGAACTTACATCCACATGGTTATCACAATTTAACTGTGGCTAAACATTTTCACCATCTCCTCCAGCAAACCAATAATAGAAATATTCGCTACTTGAATGCATTATCTCATCTTGGTGAGTTTCCTTTTCTTGTTTCTATAGCCTAGAGTTAAGCAGGAGGTTATGACCATGACAGAGGGGAAGGAGAAGCACAAAGAAAACTTCAATGGTCAAAAGAAGCAGCCCAAAGAGGGACAGAGAAATTGTATAAGTGATCGAGAGTGATTAGCTTTTCAGTAGTGGGATCAGGAGCAATTCTCCTGAAATAAAAACTCCAGAACATTTTAAGAAAATAATTTGCAGAACTATTATAATTACCAGAGCTATTTAATTGCTTACACACACATTAAAATATTTTTTCTGAAACTGTCACTTGGTAAAATATTAATCTAGAATAGAAATACTCCTTTAAAAGATATTTTAAGGAATCTCCTTCACTCACTGTTTCTTTGAACCATTAAAGTTATTATACAGCAAAGAGCAATTTTCAATAATTTACCCCAAAAATAATAATAATAAGGTAGCTGTGAACCCCATGTGTTTGATTTAAAGAAAAGGGCTTTCCTTCCCAGACCTCACGAATGTACAAGGTTCATTCACAGCAGAAAACTAACCAACAGGCTTCTTTCCCAAGTTGAGCCCCTTGCACAGAATGATTTCATTCAGGGCTACTGCTCACGCATGGAAAGTGTTGGTTAAAAAGTCCCACAGAGTTCAGCCAACCTTTTCCTACCTCCCCCTATTTATCTTTCAGGTTTAGGCCAGGAGTAATATAAATATTCATCAGCTGATGTTAGCAACTGTGAAGTTATGAATGAGGCTATGCGGCTTCATTCCGACCCAGTCCACAATATGGCAGCTTCTCCATGAAGCTCCTAGCCAGATGACAGACACTTTCTGAACTTCCCTCACCATATTTGAAGGCTTTTCAGATTCAGCCCCTTTTCCTTTTAGTTCTCTAAACAAAAACATTGTCTACTTAATGTTTACTCTGGGTTTATAGGAGAAGAAAAAGAAAAACACTGCTTTGCCAAGCTTTAAACTTTTAGATGGCTTGACATAGTGGGTGCATATGTCAGTAGCTCACAACATCAGTAGATCTATGGATGGATGCCACTGTGGCAGATTTTTTTTATGCCACTGTGGCAGAGTCTTTTTTTTTTAATATCAAATTCCAGACATATACCTGGGGCACTTATTGTTCAAAGAGTAGAGAAAATAGCCAGAGCTTTGATCTCTGTCTACTGCTTGGCTAATTATCCAGACAGGTGTTCAGAAAGGATGTTGAAAGTTCTTGAATAACAGCACTTCAAACAGGTCCTCAGTGCTGAGACAAAATGGGGGGGAGAGAGGAAGGGACTGCCTGACAGAGGCCTGCGATGTAATTAGTCTTTCTTTAGTGCATTATTTACCACAAATTATCCCTTTTTAATAGGGACTCTTAATGTTTCAGTTTCAAGCTCAAAGAAATTTTAATAAAATGTTGGGTATGAATTTTGGAACCAAGAGGCTGTGTTAATGTAGGGACCCACCACCCAGTGTATAAACAAGAATCAAAATGCTTCCATAGAGATGGGTATGTTTATCAACATACAACATTCTCCCTCAATTTTGTTTGTTACTGTTTTGCTAACACTCATCATCTGGTCTTTCCATGTTACATGTTCACTGGGTAGATATAGAATGTTAAGGGGCACTTATAGAAAGTGTCACTGTAAGTGCCACATATAGAAAGGGCTTCCTGGAATGATGCTGTGCTATGAGCTTTAAGCCATGTCTGCTGGTCAGGAGCCTGTGTTTTTTCTAGGTTTAACCACTTACCATATCATGCAGTGGAAATAATTGTCTAAACCACAGAACCAAAAAGATGGAGAATAGGATCTCAGGTGTTCAAATCAGGACCAGATCTTAAGCTGGAAAGAAACCTAACTGGAACAGACACTCATAGCCAGATTCCTGTCTCTGTCTCCATCCTGGTGTCTGGCCTTGCCAAGACCAGAAAGGGAGCCAGAGGCAAGTATTCAACTGTATTCTCCATGGCTCCAGTCCTTACCAGAACAAGGCTGATGAAGAACCATTGGAGGGAGTCAAAGGCAATGACCTGTAGAAAAACTACCCCGGAGACAGCAATGATGGATTGTCATGCATACCCAGAGACAGCTGGAAAACCAGCTGAGTTACTAGAGGGGAAAAAAAATAAAAAATAAAAAATCTACTTTCTCTCCCTCTAGCCTTCTATCCTGATACTAAAATTTTGACCTAGAGAACAGAATTAATTGGTGACCTTCTTATAAAACTTTTTTCATTTTATATAAGATCACAATGTCAAAAATATTTTACTTAAATACTCATGACTTTCATTGTGTCCAGAAAGATAGTGGCCTTATAGACAGAGACTTGCAAAATACACTTGTAAGTAATTCTGTTTCTCTGATGCATCATCAGCAAACTCCACAGAGCTAGAGAGCTTCAGATCAGGAAAGGCACATTTTAAGAACAAGGTCAGGGTGGCTTTTGGATCTCAAGGCTCCATTGTTTCAGTTCTCTCCAGCTCTTGTGTAACTGAATTCCTTTTACTGTTGATCTTCAGAGGCCACTACACCTTCCTTGCTTCATATGCCTTCAGCATGGTACAATGGAAATCTCAATTATTCCATTTTAAAGTTGGTCATTTTTTAAGTACTACTTACCTGAAATGTATACTTCTAATTAAACTAGTGAGAAGACTTATATCAGGGATTTGTATAAATAAATTTTGCATTTCTTACAACTCAGTTTTTTTTTTTATTGTAGTAAAGCTTATCTGTTCTGCTAGAATTAGTTGATTTATCTTAAGTAGGTCATACACTTTCTGCATGATTTATATTTTAAGTTCAGATGAAGAGTTTGGAGTTCTCATTGTATCCCCAGAATCCCAGCCCTCCTCCATATTGCGTCTGTATTCAAAGCTTTCATAATAAATGCCTGGGCTGGGAAAAGTAATCAAAGCACATTACTCCACTTTGTATATATATGGGAATAATTTAGGCACAACAAGAAGAAAGCAAATAAGAAGGTAAATTTGAAAAAATTAGCAAATTCACTTGGTTAAATTTCAATCATTCCATGATCTTAAATTGACAACCTCATTGTAGGTCACTGATGAGAAGTTGAGCAAGCAAAGAAAAATACCACATAGTCTTCAGACTGACTCCTGCACATTATTATCTCACAGTTGTACCAGGATAGTTCATTCTCAAGGCACTACAAGATTAAAACTGAAGAATAAATATAGCCTCTTTTGGTATCAATGGGGAATTCATTCTAGAACCTTCACAGAAACTTAATTCCACATATGTTCATGTCCCTTGGATTAAAAAGGCATAGGATTTGCCTATACACTACACTTGCCGTCCAATATATTTTAAATTGTTTCTAGATTACTAAATACATGATAAAAATACAAATGCTTTATGGTCATTATACTGTAGTGCTTTGCATGAAGGCAAGAAAAAATCTGCACACATTCAAAGCAGACATACGTTTGTTTGGTCTATGGTTGGTTGGATCCATGGATATGGAACCCACTGATACAGATGGCTGATTGTATGTATCCAAATTTTCTTTTTTTCATGAAAATATAGCCAGAAAACAGGAGTTGGTTTGTAAAATGGTACAAAGATAGGGTTGCCAGGTTTCCCATACACATATACCAGTGCAGTGCCAAGTTAAACTTGAATTTCACATAACAAGTGATATTTTGAAGACATGTCCAAAACATTGCATGGGATATATTTTTACTACAAATTTCATTGTTCCTATAGAGCATCTACTGTTCTGTTGCCAGTAAAGTCATCATACATTGAGAACAGCATTAACTCTTCACTTCCCTTTGCACAATGCTGAATAGCGTGTCCCATATTCGCTTACTAGCTTTTCTTCCTGCCCACATTTCTTGACATGTCAAGAAATGAGTAAGTGACCAGAATGAGTTCAGTTTCCTCATTATCTTGAGTAGGAGATGGAAAAAACTAAGTGAAGTTTTCTTGGAATCAAATACAGGAGACATGAACCTGGAGAACTACAGGTACCTGACTGGCCCAGTAAGAGGCAATTGCTGGCCTGAGACACAAAAGCACAAAGGCAATACTCTAGAGGAAGGAGACTGGAAAATTCAGAGTCATTGCTGCTTTCAAGCCATGTTTCCCCAATCATGCTATTTCTATGGTTTGGGGATTTCCCCATTCTTGTGGTTTTCTAAGTTACTAACTCCTTTCCCTTGACTTTCTCTGTGTCTTAATTTTGACAAGTCACCAAGACCTAGAGCATCTCAGCTGGGCATTCTTTATCTTGCTTAAATACAATTAATTTTCTCAGAAGCATTGGAGAAATATTAATTGTGCATTGTGATCTAAGATGACTCCAAAATGATTTCCATGCATCTCATGCCTTTGCCCTACTTATCTGACTATAGAATTCTTTATTTAAACTGCATGAAGAATGCATGTGACATATAGATCCATGACTGACATGCTCCAAGCAATGTTAAAATTCTGTCATTTTATTGAAGTTTTTTGTTTATCAATCTCAATTTGATGTTTACTTAAGAATCAGAAACTATTAAATGTCAGAATTTATATTTAAGAAAATCATACTCTTTGATATTACTGTATTATCCCAATACCCTAACTATGTAATTTTTGTAAATCAATATCACAATGACAGTTTGTGATCATAGAGTGCTTTGTACCCTTAGACTAGTGTACAAAATCAATGTTCTTTGAACTTTTCTTCAAATATTATGATTTTAAAATTTCTCAATTGCTGCTTTGATGCATTCATTTCATTTACTTATATGTGTGTGTATGTATGTATGTATGTATGTATGATGTATGTATTTTCCAAATATAAAGATTTTATGTCAGAGTTGGACCTAAACAAAAAAGTTTTTATAATATCAAGGAAATTCATTGATCAATTTAACACACATTTGCTAAACAGCAATACCTTTTCATGTGGGGCTTGATTGGCAATCAAAATAAAAAATAAAATAGTACACTCTCTTTCTTCATGTACATGGCAGTCTATCTCAAAACACTGTTCCTCTGTATTCTTCCCACTTCTATTTAAACCATAATGTAAGTACACCCATAAGTCTACTTAAAAGCAAGAAAGAAAATATCATTACATGTTGAACTCAAGGTTGACTAGGATGCCTTATAGAAACATGTCTTGACTTCCTATCCTTCACATGGGATTTCTTATAGCAGAATGCAGCCTATGTGTTGTGAACTTGAGGAAATGTTACATGAGTGAACAGAACACAATCTCTGTATAGTGCTTGTATAGCCTAATACTGATAGTGTTCTGAGATTAGTAAGTTAATGAGAATAGAAACTTCCATTCCAAAGCTAATATTAGAACAGCAAAGAGCAGAGCAAAGAACAATTCATCCTAATGGCATCAGCAGGAACCACAATGCCCACTGACAGCTCTTCCTCACTATTCACCATGGCATGACCCCGATGTCCAGAGACAGAGCTGACATCGTTAAAGCATCCTCTAGAAAATCAAAGCTCATTCACACAACAGTGGCCATCCCGGGCTTCCAGGCATCCTCCATGTGAAACTGTTAAAATGTTTTTATTAATTGGATATTGTTTAAGTTACTGTCATTGTGAGATTGCTAATAACCAACATAATTATTTTGCTGAACTGCTTCAATGGAGCAACCAGGGTTTAAATATGAACATTTCTCAGATTCTAATATCTGTAATTTTTGTTTCCAACTAGTAGACTGAAGAAAAGACAACTACAATGAATATAAAATAGAAAACCATACTGACTCTTACATTGGGGAAGATTACTAGAGATCCTTGGTTTATGTATGATTTCTGACCAATAGTCCAAAGCTTCAAGGGTCACAAAAATGTAAGATGCTTTGAAAGAGGTTAAATTCTTGAATATTTATTTCTTTTATTTTTTCTTATTGGACAAGATTGGCCTCTGGCAGGGGTATGGGTGAGGAAAGACTTGTTTTCCTTAAAGGTCTGGCCACAGGGAGTTTAATTATGCTCCACTAAGTAAATGAGCAGCATGAATGGGCGTTTTAGTAAATGGGGAGATCATAAAAGTGGGCATGAATCTGAGAGGTCTGATAACTGAGTTTGATGGAGTGCATGATGTAAAATCACAAAATAATAAATATGTAAAGAAAAAGGAAAAAAATCACAGGAAGACCATTTATCTCCAGCATCAAGAAATATTTGGAGAAAGTATTAAAGAATAAGTAATTAAAATTAATTCATTATATACAACCTTTAGTCAAATGTTTTCAAATGTGTGTTGTTATCTTCACTTACCCATAGCAGAGAAGAGCTTTAGAGGTAGATGTGTTAACAAATGGTTAGTGAAAGGACAAGATTCGCCTTCCTGAGTTCCTGGAGAGCCACTTTAAAGCAGAGGTTGTTGAGGCATACATGGCCTATGCTCTTTAACTGTTGCCTTCTTTAGAAGAGCCAGACAACCCTGGACAGACTTTGGCTTCCCTGTTTCTCTGTTTACATGTGTATTATTTTCTCCACTATTTGCCTGTCTGATGCAAGATGGACACGGGATGGCAAAAGAGTTGAAAACCAATCGAATAACCCTGAAGAAATTGTTAACAGACCTAGACGAAGATCAGCCAAGAAACATTTATCTTAAATGAGGTTTGGGGAGAAATCTGTGGATTTCATTTAAATTGTGTTTACTTGACAACAAAGCATGTGGTATATTTAGTAGAGAACAGGCAGTTGTTTTTCTGTTCTGTGGACAAATCCACCAGCTGATCCAATGGCTGGCTGCCTTTCAAATCGATTAATTTTGGCTTTTGTATACACTGTCCTGGCCTAATCATGACTCTTTAAGAAATGAATGAAATAAATCATTTTATCCCTTTTTCTTTGATAGATTGAGGTTGTACTTAGGCCTGAGTCTTGACTATTTCTAAACTGTAGTCATTGCTGTTGTTGGGGATATATATTTGGGAATGTTGAAAACAGTGAATTTTAACAACATTCAGTCTTGTGAATGAAAAGGTTTTTCAAAAGCTTTCTTTTTCCTTACTGCTTTAAAAAATACTATTTAAATCAGGGGTATTCATACCATGACACAGATTATATGTAAACACATATTTCAAAATTTTCCAAAGACTGTCACATTCTACTCTTTAATGTCTAAACTACATCGCATGTGTGACAACTTGGGCTCCAGGTATCTCACAAAGTCACATATGATATGAGGCCCCATTGTTATTTTGTGGCACCAACAGGAAAGACAACTTTTTAAGAGATGAATCTACTTGAGACTGTGAAATCTTTGAAGGAGTTGTTGGCAATCTAGCATCTTCATTTTATTATTCTCCCAGAGCACGTTGTGTCCCCAACATGCCAAGCAAAGGAACAGATGATGATGGACTACAATCTCTAAAATCAGGGACAAATAAAATCTTTCCATTTCTAAGTTTACTGTCCAAAGTATTTCAGTATAACAAGTAACTAACTATACAATAGAGTTAGAATATAAACTAATATTGGAGCAGAAGTATAAACAAAAAACTCTCTTCTTAACTTGGAAAGGGCTGTGGTCTATTACTAGGGCTTAATATTTAATTGAGAAACTTGCTTGTTTATACTAAGACTGTTGACATAGTATTCACAAATGAGTGCACGTTAGGACAAAAAGGTATCCTTGACTTGAGTTATGCTAGTTGTCCAAATGATAAAGTAATTTGTAGATACTAAATAGGTGCCAGAATTCCATAGAAAATTATTTCATACCAGATCCTACTTTGCTATTTGACATACAATGTTTTGTCCTCTCTGCTGGGAATTCTTCATTCTGTTTAAAATATATTTTCATTCCTTGTAGGTTTCCAAGAGCTGTTATCACATCACATGCCACATGTTCTTCTTACTTCTTCTTTGGTAACAACTCACACATACATCATGTCTTACAGTTTGTCCTCACATCCTTTTGGTCAGTGATACTACCAGTTACCTAGACAAAGAAATCTGATGTCCAAGAGTTTTAAACACACAGAAGCACAGAGAATTTTCTCTCTTTTTTCCAGTTAGTAATTAGTCAATGAATCTAGGAACTGTATAGCATATCAAAGAAGGGCCAGAGCCTACAGAAGATGGGAAGTAACAGCTATGGGCCAGCACTACTGATACAAAGACATGTGTTTGGCTTGTTGTTTGAACTCAGCAACATAAAAACTTGTTTACAAAATTGGAAGAAAAAAGAATAGGTGTGAGAGTCTCATTATGTCTTCACAGTAGGTCAACAAATGCTTTCTGAAATACAAATGTGTGCCATAAACCAAAAACTACTCTAAATAAGCCATAAACCAAAATCTTCAGTGTACATAATTTTAAAATACACAAGGCATGCATTGTAAGATATAACATCTCTTTTCAAAGGGAAACACTTTAATTTTAAGAATATCTTCTTATATTTTATGTTCTCTTCTACTAATTCAAACTAAAATAAAATGAACATTTTATTTAAATATAATATTCAATACAAAGCCTTGCTTTAGGAAAGATATTTCTATCTATCCTCTACCTATACAATGTTATTTCTTAAATATAAGCCACAGTTTCTGAGACAGTAGCCCTAACATAAATCAGTTATTTTATGATTCAAAAATCTCTAGATATTTTATTCTTTTCTATTGAATTGTTTGGATTTTTAAATAACTGTTCATATCATGATGTCAATTCTTTCTAAGTAAGCAAAAAGACACACATTGGCACTTGTTAAATTACCTCTCACTAGATTACTAGTGATAGCTAATAAGATTTTCCTTTTAATATAGTTTTACAATTCATATTTTATCCTATACCTCCCTGTTATGTTCATAATAATCTGAATTGCTGTGCAGACATTGGTCCTTATTTTGCAACTGAGATTGGAGGGGCCCCAGTCTGAATTATGGTCCACAGGCCCAGGCACTCAGGTTTTCAGTCTAATCCAGGGCTTCCTGGCAAGTTAGCCTTGGCCTTCATGCAGTGAATGTGATAAGGAAACTGTAGCACATGATGTAAAAGCTCTTTCTGTCTATTATTCCATCAATATGAAGATACCACTGTTAGGAACAAAGGCAAGCTTAACTCTGAAGGAAAACAAATCATTTCCAAAGATAAATGATTCTTTTAGAGAAAACAGGTAGGAGGCTGAGCCAAAGTCTATTCCCCAGCCACACTGAATCAAAGGAAAAAGTGAAATCAGGCATGTTGCTTACAGAAACCCGACCCTCCTTCCTGCATGTTGGGTTCCTCAGTTTCTGACTTCCAGAAGAAGGTAGAAAATTTTCAGTTGAACCTTGTCATTATCTAGGTTGGGATAATTATCCGTAGAGAAGCAAACAGGAAATGACTAGTTTGTAGAAGCATCTTTTCTTTTCTCTCAGCTGTCTATGGACAATCCAATTAAGGAGAAGAGCCCTATTGCACAAGTTAGATTTGGAAATGGACAAGAAATTGTATTCTTTCAAATGGATAACAGTTTCACATCATATAAACATATAATAATGGCCTTCTATCACTTGGGTTAAAGTAATACCTAAAATAAATTGTCAGCCTGAAGTCTTTCTATAACTGACAAGCGACAAGGTATACACCATAAAAGAACACAGAGTCAGCGTGTGCCCTCCAACTTTATGTAACATAAAACCTTCAGATTTTCACACACAGACTTTATTTTTGTTGCTATGCAACTTACATGCAACACAGTACATGTAAATAAATTATGGATTTTACAGAGAAGAAAAAAAAATCTTTTCTTCTTCTTTGGGAGCAAGCCACAACTTCCTTTCATGCTATCCTAATGTACCACAGACCTTTCAAGCTGTTTCCCAAACATCACGGTTTGGGCCAGATAAACAATCAAATGAATAACACAGCTCTGATACAGATGTAGTTTGCAAAGGCACGCTACGAAGCATCAGTCCTGCTGTCTTCTTCACTCCTACAGGCCTGAGAACTGGGTACCCAAACCTGGGAGTTAGGAGGAAGTTTATTTCACACCCACACTCTTCCAGGTAGCAGAACATAAGCAAGCTTAAGCAAAGGAAATTCTGGGGATTTCTGTTGGCAGCTATCCCAAACTGTACAGGCCCCAGGCATAACTCTGTATCAGGGTGAAAGAACCATTTCAGCCAACAGAGAAACGAACATCTTTGAGGACAAGATGTTACAGAGAGAGGGAACTGGGTGTTCTTGAACCAGATGGAGGCCATGTCTACATGGAACACAACATTCTCAGTGTTCAAACTAGACAGCCTTTTTTTCTGAGGAAAAAAAAAACAGCATAAGCAATACTGCATTTACATTAATGAGAAGCCAAAGCTATTTCCAGAGGAAAACAACATAGAATCAGCCATGACACCTAGAAATGAGAGAAAATATCTGTGGGAAGGCTTTATGGTAGTACACACTACTTACCAATAAATAAAACTAACTACTGATAGATTTGCATGAATAAGTTCCACTTGGAGGGAACTCCAAATACCCATGCACATACCATAAGATTTGTATTGTGTCCAGTCCAGCAGCAGTCAATATCAATCAGTGGCCACAGTCATCAGTGATATTTACTTCCTAAGGAATGGGTACTATGAAGGACGATGGATATTTTCTACATCATGAACTACCAGGGACCTAGGGTTATATAAAATGTATCCACCCACACACTTGGTCTTTGTCACGTTACACTCTATGTAGACATTTTATGCCTCAGTAAGAAATAAAATAAAACAGGAAGAATCAACTGTTAAGCTGTGCCTAGTAGTTTTAGGTGGCACATGGCCTGTCCTTACAGCTAACACCAAGCAACTGGCTTATTGTTCTGGCTGCATGAGAAGCCATAGCAGAACCCAACATTCTGTTTTCACAATCTTGTAAGTTGTTCTGATACAGGTTATGGTTTAAGGGACACTATCCTACCGCACTGTGCCCTAGATGACAGGACAGAAAAGTATAAAGCCTAGCAAAACTATTTTTTTCCCTTATTGTCTTCTCCTAAAAGAATTCTCAAAGGCTCAGAAAAACATGAATATGAAACAATATGTACATACACATGTCAAAACCTCCAAAAAACACCATAATTGTGTACAACGTTTGTGTTTTGTGCATTTGTCTAATAATAAGCTTAACTTAAATTTTAAAAATCAGAAACAGAAAAGACAATAACAAAAGACAATAATAAAATTTAGTGGAGGAATTCCTGGAAAGGAATGTGTAATCAATGTATTTCTTTGCCTTGACTATTGATGTATCCTTATTTGTTTCCAATGAATCCAAATAAGTATATCTTTCTGATTAGAGAAAACATACCCAACATGGGGTTTAGGGACAAAGTCTAACTCTGAAGACATAAAGAGAAATCTACATGGTTCTATATAGTTCTGAGCTTACAAAAAATTACAGGAAATTTATTCTTCTACAGCCATTTTTGTAGTAATTTGAATAAAACTCTTCTCATGGATCTTCACTTCCTGAACAACTGTCGGCATTTTAGGATAGTCACTCAAGAATGTAGCCACAATGAATATTACACACTAACAGCAAAAAGTCTTTACTAATCAGTTGGGGATATTTCTTTACTGATTAACTAGAAGTAACAGCATGATATAATATGAAGATAACATTTCCTGGAGGAAAAAAAATAGGTTTTATTTTTTTTCCTATTTTTAATCAGAGTAAATAATTGCTTTAGTCAAACATAGGCATAATTTCAAAAGAAAAAACCATGTCTACGTTGTTATCATTTAGCAATGATCTTGGATTCAGAAGTCAGATGGAGAAGATCGTAAAACAATAAACAAAAGCAATATAACGGTCATCCTTTAAGATGGTGATTCTCTCAATGGCTTCATTCAACACTCTATTATGTTTGAAAAAATTACTTCAGAAGCCAAGTGTTCCTCCCTTTGCAAAATAAACAAACAAACAAAAACAAAAGAAACCTCTTTTTGGAACAGTCCTGTGTTATTACCTCCACAGTGTTCTGGGTTCCACATTCAGAAGGGTTCTCATGTTCAGGGTTTGATGTTATTTGGTTATTGTCTTTAAACCACTAACATGTTTTACCTTCAAAAGTGTCTTTTAAGTAACATTCAATGAGACCAGTGGAGTGTAGCCCAAGTCAGGTTTTGTGATGCTGTGTGCTGTGCAAGTCCTGGGTCATGGGTACGTAAACAGCAAGGGGCAAGTGAGAACCATAGTCACCTTATAGGCTCTTCAGTCAGCATGACAGAGTGTATCCACTGCCCCATGCCCAAGGGATAATGGCATTAAATAGGAAAAAAACAAAGAAGGCAACATCAACAATTAAAATTACTGTGGTAAAAGTAAATGTTTTGTGGAGGGGGTCTTCCTTCTGCAAAAAAGTTACAAATCTTTATCCACCATGAATCCCACAAAATATGTACTTGATCCTTATTGTGACTCTAAATGAAGAGAAATGGGAAAATCTAGAAAGGTTCAGGAGGAATTAGGAAATCAACACCTCAAAAATAGGAATAGTAGAGAAAGCTCAAAAATGAAACTAATTCCATATTGTCCCAATTGTATTAGACACATCCTTTTCAAATGCAGTGACTATTACACAACATTCAGACAGATTCATTCAGACCTTCAATATAGGGCTGGAAGTTTACTTTCAAAGATCGAGGGTGCTAAAAGACGAAAAGGCTTTAGAAAATAACAAATTATCGCCATCCTTTTAAATGCTACTTCGTGCTATTTTCTCAACCTGGCAGATCCAAACCTCATGTTTCTTTGGTCATTTCCAGGATTTCAAAGCCCAGCTCACACTGTAAGAACCACTGTCTTAAGGAAATCTAAACATAAGACAGGTTAATAAACAGTGAGGTCATTATCTTTTATTTAAGCACACTACCTCCAATTTTACCAGAGGATATCTTTTGTTTCCCAGCACTTTAGCCTGCCAGGGGATGACGTTGTCTAAACACATTTTCAATGTTTTCTTTTTAACAGTTAATATATTTCCAGGATGCAAGTCCATTTCTTTCTAAAAGGTTCCTAGGACACCCATTCAAAAGTCAAAAGCAATGAACGAAAAGGGATCGCTATTTTGTTGGAGAAGAACGACACCCTTTGTATTGAAGTTGGGAGTTACAGTCTGTGGTCACCCTCTGCACAGTGTCTCTTTGTCAAGTAATACATGCTGGAAAAAAATAATACAGATGGGAAAATATTGTGCACTGTCAGATCTTGGAAACAGCCAAAGGATTTTTCCTCACCAATGTCTTGTCGATGACTTTCACATTCTGGCACCCTGAAAAAAATAATGCATACATTTAATATGAAATGAATGCAATAATAATCAGGCAGGTAATCGTTTTCCCAAGGAATGTAAAACTTGACAAATGTAAGGTTTATGATTCAAGGTAGGCTTGCCAAATCTTATGTGGCATGAGACCATTTTTATTACCTAAACAGTCCTTAATACAAAATGACTGGCACATATTTTTATTAACACAAAGAGTGTATTCTTTCTGCCACATTTAATAGACAGCCAGAGGCTGAAAGCTCTCGTTTAGGATATGTCTGCAGCAAATTAAAATGTGTAGTGAGGATTCACAGAATGACATTCTTCTCCTGAAGGTTCTGGCAAGCCCAGGCTGCACAGTAGCATGGAGACAATCTAGGGAGTTGTAGCTTTCAGGGTGATTTGGACCTTTTGGATCACAGAAAATGAAACTTTAACTTCAAATAGTGAAGCTGGTAATTCACTCGAAGCACTCCCCCCCCAAAAAAAACAAAACACCTAAAGGTCCATTTTGAGTCAAACTCTAAGCAATCCACAGTAAACACAGCACTTACTAATTCTCTTAACAAACATTTATTGTTTGTGTGCCAGGCACCACTCTAAACACTGTAAATGCTGAAATGAGATAAAAGACAGAAAGGTCCCTGGTCACGCATTTTATATTCTAGAGGGGAAACATAAAATACATAATGTGTGTTGTTTTAAAAATGAGTTATGTGACAGATGACTTATGAACAGTGATAGATTCTAAGGTAAAAGAATGTAAGAACAGGGACAGAAAGCTGGAAATTGGGGACAAACAGTCAGGATAGTCATTTTGTGAATGAAAAATGTACATGAAATCTTGAAGGGTGGAGGGACCTCTTCATGCAGATGTCTAGAGGTCATCAGGGAAGAGAGAATATCCAGCACAGAGGCCGGGAGGCTGGAACTTGTCTGATAATGAAGGAACATTTAAGAGGCAGACAAAGCTCAGTTCAGTAACAGGGACAGCAGGAGCAGTAGCTATGGACGACAGGGTCACAAAGCCCCTGTAAACTGCAGTAAGGACTTTGGCATCTTCACTGAGTATATCAAGAATCATTGGGGGGTTCTGACTCAAGAAGAACATGGACTAAATTAATGATTAAAATTACTCCCCTGGTTTCTGTTATTAAAGGAGAATGGGAGAAGGCAGGTAGGCAACGTGAGATAAGCTGACCCCAATACCCACTGCAAGAGGGAAAAATGATGGGATCCACGTGGTGGCAGTGGATGTGATGAAGGCAGTCATATTCAAATACACTGTAATGGCCACCTCCTATGGATGCCCAGATGTGAAAGAAAAGGCAAGTGTTCAGAGTTTGGGCCAAGGCAAATGAAACTTTGGCATGAGAGTGATCTGGGAGTGAGGGGCTGCAGGTGGTTAGCGGGTAATAGAGAGTTAGGAACTTGCTTTTAGGCCAATAGAATTTGACCTGCCACTCAGTCAAGAGGTAGAAGTCACTGGTCAGTTGGATCTAAGCAGTCATGTATCAAGAAGTGAGATTAAGAATGGCGATGCCTACCTTTAAAGTGTTCTCTATCATGAAGACATCCCTTATGGGATTGCTAAACCTGAAGGCTAAGTAACTAGGCACACTGCAAATCCCCCAGTCCAAAAGTCTGTGCCTCAAAGCCATAAATATATAGCCAACTACAAACTCAGTGTCTCAAAGAATCTATTTTCTTGCCTCTTATCTTCTCTCCTTCAGGAAGCCTGGCTTAAAGTCCATGGAAAACAAAAAAAGCAGAAAATGAGAATAAAAACCTGCTAATTAGAATCTGGAGTGCTCTCCACAGGCTCCTACTTTCAGTACCTTTTCGGCAATGGTGGTATCACATTGGAGGATCTGTAGAATTTCAGAAGTGGAGACAGGATGGTGGATGTAGGCCCTAAGCTAAACCTCCCAAGGTTATAACTTAGCCCCTAGTTCAGTTTCTGCCATGAGCTCCACAACACTTTCCCCTTGGTGATGAACTGAAAGCCTCTGAAACCATGAGCTCAAATAATCCTTCCTTCTGGTAAGTTTTTGTCTGCCAGCTACTGTGTTGTGGTGAAGCTACTTCAAGGAGTGTGGAACCTTACCACTCAGAGCCATGGCCAGCCGGAATTCCTCCTTCAGTATCTCAAGGACATCTTGAACACCTTTTTCTCCCTAAGCAAGTGAAAGATATTAACGTATTGGGTAAACTTCTATTTCATTATGAAATGATTTTATTTTATTTGTTTATTTTCTAGTCTAATTACCTGGAAAGCCAAGCCCCATATGATGGGTCTCCCCACGAACACAGCCTTGGCTCCAAGGGCCAGAGCTTTGAGAACATCAGTGCCTTTTCTCACACCCCCATCTAGGAAGACTTCCACCTTCCCTTCCACAGCCTCGACAATTTCTGGCAGGACATCAATCTAGGGAGGCAAGAGGGACAATATGACACGGTTTGTGTGAAAACCTCTGCTCAGTTTCACATCCAATGACTTCAAACCTACACAATTAGGGTTTAAAGAGAAAAGAGACCAGTAGGTTTAAGGTGGACTGATGACAGAATTGTTTCTCCACGAACTAGAAATTCATATGAATTTTGGAATTGAGTTGCCTCCTTGACTTCAAAGTCTGGCATTAATTTTTCTACTCCTGATATTTAAATGCAAATACTATGTCTAAAAAATAGTAAGCACAGTTCTAAATCACTTATTCTTCCATAGCTCCCTCTTTTATAAGAATAAGTAAAGTAGCTTACTGGTATAAAGTATTTTTAATATTATTTACTGGAGATCAATGATTTAAATGCATGTTAGATATAAGAAGCAATGTTGTATAAAGCATGCAAGCATGGCTTCTCCCTGATTTCCTCTTTGAACATACTTTCCATCTAGATAAGCATTAGGTAACTATGAAAACAGTTTACTCCCAGTTACAGGAATATGGCCTTTTGAACCTGGAAAATCCCTGTCTAAATTGGCCATTGACAATAGGTTTAGTTTACCATAGAGAATACATGAACCTCACAAGGGTGAGGTGTTAGCTTATATTATCCTTCATGATCCCCATAATTCCCTAAATGAATTTCCTATCTAAGACATCTACATAGTGTGTCTCATTAAAGTAAATAGAGCATATTTACCTACTCCCTGACACTGGCTTTGGTTAAATGACTTACTTTGACCAATCACACATGAGCAAAAAAGGTAGACGGCCGTTTCTGGGCACAGTCGTAATACTATGTTAGGTATTTCTCCTCAGGTTTGTAATTCTGTCAAAGATAGGGATCCCTAGACCTTTTTCTATCAGAGCTTGGCCCCAGGGAGACTATTCAGGAGGCAGAGCCATTTAAGCCTTACCCAACTGTACCTGAAACTTTTAGCCCTGCCAGCAGGCTAGTCCTAAGCCTGAATCCAAAAACCCCAGTAGCAGGATGTTTCAAGGGAACAACTGTCAGTTTAAATGACTGGCTTTTTCCCCTAGAGCCACAGTAGTATGTGATATGACTGGCTCACTAGACATAGGTGAAAATTTATGGAAATTATTCACATTTATCCCAAAACTTTTAGATCTGAAATGAAGTCCTGATTCCGTTTATGTATGCTGTGAAAGCCACCACACACTTAAACTACTCTTTTTCCAGAAATAATTGTGCTGAAATCACTCAACGGCTTTCCTACTTCTCTCCTAGAAGTTTAGTGGCTAAGCTTAAATAGAGTTTTATGTAAAAGGCTGAAAACCAAACACAGCTACAATTTGGAGGAAGTGGAGGCAACCCTTGGCAAGTGGCCCCTAAATGTTTGGCAGGTAGTGTAATTTTTCCCCCTTCCCTTCTGGCTTCCATGCCCTGCCAAACATGCTTCGGATCCATTTACATACGTTCTCTTACCTATACATAGTCCCCTTTTACATTCAGGCGAGTTACATCAACATATAAATGCTACAATTTCCAAGCCATGATGCAAGCCATAATTAAGCATATTTCCCCATTTGAAACCAGAACCAAAGAAAAATATTAGCTAGCTTGGGTTCAATACACATTTTCAAAGTCACACAAATCAGGTCTGTTTAGGTTATTTCCAGTGCCTAACCTGGCCTAAAAGTACACTAATAAAGACACTTAAGATGTGAATCCTGGAATATAAAACAGAGCCTGCATTTGTGTCTGTGTCTGTGGACAGGTGAGTCCCATCCCACACTGAGTAATTCTAACTCCCTTCTGTTTCCAGAGCTGTACACACACTACATTAAATACAGTGATCTAGGCAGTCTGAACAAATAAAGAAACGAGCCTACTAGGTATGTCCCTATTCACTGTTCCTTTTTCCCTTTCCTGTACACCTAAATTGCATCCACTGTTACCCAAGAAGGAGGACACTCAAATGTTCCCACCAAAGAAGCTGAACATTAAACAAAGCTGCTGCTCTTAAAGCCGAGATAATTGGGTCCCAGCTGCTGCTCTCCCAGACCATACCCCACACCCCACACCAGCTCCAGGGCTTCTACCCAGCACACCAACCCAAGAGATTTAGCAAGCCCCCAAATGGCTCCAGTGGACCCCTCCACTGCACTCTTCAAGTTCATAGTGGGATTGTGCTCCCTGGGGTATCCTTAGGGGAAGTGGGGGGTTGATCTGAATTGTAGTTAGCATTCACTAACTGCAGGAGTGGTGAGTGGAACAGGAGTGATCCTAACAATGTGTCACTTCTGCGCCTAGATCTTAAGAACTGGTGTGACTCTTTAGGAAACCTGCCCTTCCTAAAAACAAATAAATCTGATACACTAGGAGATGTGAGATTATCCCCCATTATGGTTTACTGCACAAGCAGCTGACCCCATACAATCAAGATTAAGCCCATCCAAGTCCAGAACCCATCACCTCTGAGTTTTGGGCCCAAAATTTGAACTTAATAAAATTGGGATGTAAATAAATGAGAGTTGTTTTAGCCAGCAAGTTCAGATTTGTTTGTTATACCACAAAAGCCAACTTATATACCAAGGACCTCTCAGGATGAGACATAAAAAACATGCCTTTACAGTTCATTTTGTAGTTTTGTGGTACTGGTGCTCGAGTTTGAAATTCCAATCTCCTCTATACTAAGCAAGCACTCTACCATTGAGCACACCCTCTAGCCCCAAGCACCCCTCCCTTTAAAAACAAAACAAAACAAAACAAAAAACATCTTAGATGGTACAGAACATGCCTAAGGACTCAATTTGAGAGTCAACAACACAAATGCTTATTCAGTGAAAGTGTTTGGCAGATCGGAAATTTACTGTGGAAAAGTATATTATATCTATGTCTGAAGTACTTTGGGTTTAGTTGACATCAAAATAAAATGTAAATTTGAAAAATTTATATATATGAAAATTTTCAAAGGACTTATACAGAACAGAGAACAATGTGTCAAGATAAACTGAAGTTTATATTCCTGGTCCAGAAATTCAAGTGACAAGAATTCATCTGTACAAGGGAATACAAGGATGTAGACAAATGTAGAATCATACAGTCCAGACACATTCTTTTTGGTACCAGGAAAGATTCAGGCTTAAGAATCTGTATGACTTGCCCCTCTGCCCCTATCACTTTACAGGATGCAAGATAATAACTAAAACTCAAGCCTCCTATTTGAAAACTTTACCCATGATATCATAGTGGGCCTGTATTCTGGCTTATGATGTAACAAAGTCTGCAGGACAGTAAGACCTTCTATGCATCTAATGGAAAGGGTTATACCATAGCTTCCTTTTAAGTCATTGACTGCTCACCTCAAAACCCACACACCAAGGGGAAAAAAAAAAAAACACTTGCCATAGACTGAGTACTTTTATCCATTTCTCTCATCATCATGGGACTCAAATTTGCTGTAAGTATGAGGCAAAACTTAGGCAAGTATATCCTCTCATACACACAGCATGCAAAGGGAGGGGGCATTGTTTTTTTTAAACAGTCTGTGAGACCACACTCAAAAAACCCTTTTAGATAACTTTCCATATGCCCTTGGCCAAAGGGAAAGAAACCACACCATTTAGATATTTTCCCCCTTAAAATCTAGTTAGATTTGATTTCAGAAGATTTATACTTTATTTTTAGAAAACAAACTTAATTTGGCCCTCACACTAAGTCTATGTCTTCATACATAAGTGAGGCATAAATCTGGCCAAGCACTTGGAGCTATGAGTAACTTCTCTACCCTGCTTTGAGGAGGGCATCACTTTCTGCCTCTTTTTACCTTCAGGCTACATTTAATATCACCCAGAATGCTGTGTCTGTGGGACTAGGTCTACCTCAGAAAGGGCTTACAAGACAAAAGTGGAAACTTTTATGATTTCAAAACTTAGGCTGCTAATCCCACTATGTACAGACTTGGTTGGCAGTATCCTGCAGTGCTTTAAAAAACACTGTATGAGTGCCCTGTGCCCATGGCTTGGACTTTGTCAACAAAAGAAACCAAGTGGTCCTCAAACTTAGCCAAGCCTTTCTGCTGGTTCAAGGAAACAATTCACTACTACTAAATTAAATTATTCCTCCCCAGAGGCTTTTGTGATTCCTTACAATTGTGTGTTTCTTCATTTCCTTTGGATTACCATGTGTGAATTGTTTCTTTTCCTGCTCATATATCACATACTGGTGAACTTGTACTCACTAAAACAATTCCTGCCTTACTATTTAGAAGGGCCTGATTCCATGAGTTTATAAATAGACATATTAATAATAATAGACATAATAAAAATAATTCTATTGGTTAATTTACATAGTTCAGTACCACTGAAAATCTGAGATATCATGTAGCATCGTACAGTTAGCCATAAATGATTGCACACACATGCTTGTGTGCGCGCGTGTGCACACACACACACACACACACACACACACACACACAGTAGACATGTATAGAGCCCTGATTTAAAAAAAAATGTGGAGAAATCCCAGTGGAAACTCACCGTAGCTGGCACTCCATCCAGTTGGCGCGCCCCATGATTGGACACCAAGATTCCATCAACACCATGTTTAAGAGCTTCCCTTGCATCATCACCTGCAAAGAACAAAATACCACTCCATGGAAACTGGACAAAAGGCTTGGACTTCAAATCTTCAGCATCCCTGTAGTGGGAGGAAGACCTCACTCCTACCTATCTTGTTTAGTACTTTGATCATTATGACACACACATTCATTGCATTAAAAATATTAGTAGAAGCATCTCCTTCTAAAATTAACAATTGGAACAATTTATCTATGTGATAAAACTATGAGTGCATAGTAAATTGTCAAAAAGAATTTATTTCTGTAAAAACATACTTCTGCTAACTTTATTATATGATGTTTTATTAGTTATCTGAGAATTTCATGCAATGTATATTGGTTACATTAATTTCCTTCCACTACCTCCTCCCAGATCCTTTCTTCCCTCCCTAACAGCTTCTTCATTTATCTCTCCCTCCTCACCCTCTCTATGAAGTCCACTTTGTGTTGGCTGCCCATTTCATGGACATGAGTCCTGCCCCGGAGTTTGGTCAAAATACCACGTATCACATCATTAAGGAAAACTGACTTTATCTATTAATTATATTTTTAAGATTTATTTGCTTGTTTGTTTTTATGTGTGTTTGTGCTTTTATGGGCTTATATAGATGCACTACATGAATATGGGTGCCCAGTGAGGTCAAAAGAGAGTGTTGTTGACTCTCCTGGAGCTGGGTTTACAGGTCTGAAATCAAGTTCTCTGTGAGAGCAGTAAGCACTGAGCCACCTCTCCAGCGCATAACTATTTTTAATTAATAAAATCATGTCAGTTCTACCATTCAGCATAACTATTACCCTACAATATGCAAAATAAGGTGTATGTATGTGACAAGCATTTTTAAACCAACCACCAATGAAATAATCTATTCCAAATAGTATTTAATATACACCTGTTGTAAATTCAGTAACAATTTTGATGTTTGTTATATAACTAAATCTTGCTCAATGGAATATATTATAAATATGTTAAAATTATAAGATAACTCATGAATTATACTTCACATGTATTGATTTCTGATCATCCAAAAAATAAATTAATATTTTAAGTGGTAAACAGAATTTTTAAGTTTTACTTTCTAAAGTATTATTTCTAGAATGTTCCCATTTTGTTAGTTTTTAAATGTAATATTAAGTAAAACCAATTTATTTTGTTTTGTTTTGAAAATCAGATTTTGAAAAGCTAAGCCAGTAGATTAAAAAAAAACACAAACACATCTCTACCAACTCAGCAATGGAGATCAAAGGCTGTCTTAATTAAGAATAACTATAAAAGATGCACAAAAAATTGTAATCCTGATTGTTTTAATTTTTGTGTGCTACATCACTTTCCACTATATGCCATGGAAAATTAGAATTCAAATATTTTTAAAACAATCATAGTACTTTTTATAATTATGTGTATATATGTTATTTATGTCTATGGCCTAAGTACCTCTATCCTCACCAAATTCTTTAAACTTTTAGTACCTGATGTGAGAATATTTGGAGATGGAATCTATAATAGGTAATTAAGAGTGGATACATTCATAAAATTAAAGCTCAATAAAGAGATATTTTCTCTTATAAGAAGAAATATCATGAAGTTCTGCCTTATTGCCTCTTTTCAGAAAAAGATGAGGTAAGCTCTTACAAGAAACTATCTGTACTGAGCAATGACTCCTGTCCCCAGGAACCCTAAGAAAAATATCTATTGTGTATAGTATTTTGTTGAGCCTAACACTATTACTGTGATTGCTATTATTACTAGTAGATATTGGAGATATTCAAAACTGTTATGGTCTGGAGAATCCATCCTTCCAAAGGTTGAAAGCAAGGGAAACAAATCCAAGTGGTCAGCCCTAAAAGATATGCATATAAGCTAGCTTTGTTTAAAAATAAGAAACCTCAATTGAGAAAATACCTCCACCAGATAGGCCTATGGGCAAGCTTGTAGGGCATTGTCTGAGTGGTGATTGATGTGGGAGAGCCCAGAGCGATGCAACCTCTGGACCAATGATCTTGAAGTATATAAGAAAACAAGATAAGAAAGCCATGGGAGCAAGCCACTAAGAAGCATTCCTCCACGATACAGCATCAGCTCCTGCCTCTAGATTCCTTCCCTGTCTTCCCTTCATTAATGACTGTGATGTGGAAGTGTAATCTGAAATGAATCCTTTCCTTCCAATTTGCTTTTGGTCATTCTATTTTATCATAGCAGTAGAAGCCATAACTAAAATGTATGTGTGTGTGTGTGTGTGTGTGTGTGTGTGTGTGTATGTGTGTAGAACTTTAAAAAAAAAAAAAGGCCATAAATTTGAAAATTTGAAAGGAGGATCATGAAGTATTTGAAAAGATGAGATTAAAGGGGAAAATAATACAAATATAGTATATATATATGTGTGTGTGTATACATATATATATATAATAAAACAGAATAATTACCTTTCTAATCTGTTTTTAAAAATTCAAGTAAAATTAACACGCATAAGTTCTGATTGAGGACCCCAAATAACTTTTTTAAAAAGAGAAATTGTTTTTTTTTTTTTTTTTTTCAAATGAGTGACTGGTTTAAATGCATTCCACTGGTGAATTTAACAGTTCTAACTGTTAAACATTATTGGATAAGGCATCTCAACATAACAAGCATTATTTACTATGGCAGATTATTGGCACCTATGAATCTGTCAATCTTTTCACTAGAAAAAGGAACATTGCATCTATTTAGAATCTAATTGTTTTATCCATATTGTTTCTATTTTTTAAAAGGAATTCGTTAAACTTGTAGAGGGAAAAGGATTTCAATATGGCTTCCCAACACACCAATCACTTCCTATCCCATCACCCAACATTCCTACTTTGCATTTTATTATTGCTTCCTACTTGGAATATATTTTTTTGGTATATCATTTGATCTTTCTAGAGTTTTAATTGTCTTTCTTTTGTTCCAGTTATTATGAGACTTTAGTATATCATCAAACCTTTCCATTATTTTAGCTAACCTCTTTGAGTCACCTTACCTCTTCCCTTGAGTCAGCTGCCCAGAGCCCCCCACCTTCTTGTTTCAGTGGTTGGCCTCAATGCCTATCTTCATTCTCTTGTTTTCTTTGCTTTGAACCTCTTAAAAACAGATGGATGAAAGCACTTGCTTGGTTTATGGTTTTGTTTGTAGTACACTCATGCATAGCTGCCCCAAAAGAAATCAGTGGGAACCAAACTGGCAAGCCTTGAGTGATCCCTTTATTTGTGTAACCACCACAGGAGCTATAACACACTAAGTTAAAGAGTTGTTTTCCCACAGAATCATACAGGCTTTTCTCTTGTTGTCTGGAATCCATTGTTGACCTATAGACAGATGACAGTCTGGCCTGGCCTGTAATCCTTCATTATAAATTCTTTTCTTAATTTTTCTCTTTTTATACATGTTTTATTTTTCTGCCATTTTATCTATAATAAAATATGATTTGTTTTTTTAGTCTAAAGATTCCATCACCAAAATTTAGAACTTTTCTGTTTAACCTTTTTTTTCTGTCCTTTCTTTGTATATCTTCTGTGTCAGTTAGATATTTGTCATGTTAAAGTCACCTGTGTACTTGATTATAATGCTGTCTTGATCTTATTACTCATTGTTGAGAAAGTATCACTGATTTTTGTTCAGCCACTCTATCATTTTATTTTAACTTTCAGGCATCACACTTTTAGTATTTCATACCTCCTTTTTATGCTCTACTTTTCTTCTTAAGTAACCCGAAAGTTAGTCTGGGAAAATAGCTGAACAGATAAAACACTTGCCATATATTACTGAGGATCAGAGTTCAAATCCCCAGGCCACTTATATATGCCAGGTGGAAATGGTAACCCACTCTAAATCCCAGGAAGGAGGTGAACACAAGGCCTTCCCAGTAAAATGCCAGACTAGGTGGAACAAATGTCTATGCATCTTGTCTAGTAGAACTTACTGTGATGAAGGAAATATTCATACAAACATGGCCATTTCACTGAACAGAAAGGACAGCCTATCCAGCAAAGGTATTAATAATTCTGAATACCTACTGAAGAATAAAATTAGATCCATATGTCCTACCTTGCACATAGAAAGTATTTTAAAGAGAATTAGAGACATTAATTTGAAACCAGAAACATTAAACTGCAATAAGAAAAGATAAAAAAAATATTTAAAATATAGTCACAGTGGAGCAGGGTAATCTCCCAGGAGTCTATGGGGAGGACCCAGGTTACTTTTAGCAATAATGGCTAAGTAGCCTGAACTAGCCATCTCCTGAGACCAGGCCTTAATGCATGGGGAGGTTCTTAGTCATATTGCAACTTGATATGCAATGTTTTATTGATACTCCTGGGAGATCTGTCCTTTCTTAGATAGAGACAGAAGTGGAGAGGTATGGTAGAGGGGAAGGGTCTAGGAGGAGAGGACTGGGAGGAGGCTGTGGTGATATATTACATATTTAATAAAACCTGAAATATTGGGGCGACAGCACACAGCCAAATCCTAGGCAGACATCTGAGGAATTTCTTGGTCCTTGAGTACAAGGACAAACAGCTGAGATTCAATAGCACACACCTTTAATCCTAGCACAGGGAAAACCAGGAGTGGTGATTTACACCTTTAATCCCATAACTCCAGAGACAGAACTTCCTCTGTTTCTGTGAGTTCAAGGCTAGCTATGAAATAGAGTAAATCATACTTTAAATCCTAACCTAGATGGGATACAGCTGACAAGAGTATATAAGGCCTAGTAGGAATCCAGCAGAGGCAAAAGTGACCAGCAGAAGCAACCAGGAGTGAGGAAGTTGCAAGATAGCTGGGTGGGAATTGACTATGGTGCTTCCTCTGTCTGATATCTTTCCCCTGATATTTGGCTCTGAGTCTCTTCCCTTATAATACGAATTTGTGCATCCGGAGTATGTAAAATAAATAGATGAATAAAAATAATATTCTCTTCTAAATAAAATTAGTTTTTGATTATATTATTATGGAAGATTTACTTTCCCTCTCATTGTTTTTATTATTGATCTCAGTTCCAAGACTTACTGTAATAAACAATAAGACATTTCCAAAGCAGAGATGGTTAAAATGATGTAATTTGGAAAAATAATGACTATGGTTATTACGATGATATATGCCATTTAAAAAAAATACCATATTCAGCCAGAAAAAATTTTCAGGAAGTTTGATTTTAGATAACCCAGAGGAGCTTTAGAATAACATCCTGAAATAGCACTTTCTAGGCAAGAACTGCTACTCTCCATAGCTTCTAGAGGGGCCACAGACTCAGGCTCACTATAACTACTCCTCAAAATCAACACATGGTTTTAATACTTCCTACTCTTTCGTAGTAAGAATAAGCTCCACTTACTAGATAAAAGAAACATAACTTGTTCAATATTATTCAACATGGCCTTCTATTTGTCTCAATGTTATTAATTTATGTGCATTAGGACAGTTTACAATTGTACTCTACTCTGATTATTATAGCTATAGTTTTTAACCTATAATTAAATATATTTATCATATTTATATAACATATATGCATATATATATTTATGTATATATATATATATAGAGAGAGAGAGATTTGGTGAACAGGACTTCAGCTGCACAGGAAGAAGCCCAAGGATTAACAAATGGAACTACATAAAATTATAATTTCTATACAACAAAAGAAACTACCCACAAAGTAGGAAGGCAGCCCAGAGAAAGCGGAAAGTATTTGTTGGCTATACTCCAAACAGCATGTTAATATCTAGAATATACTTTACTATGAACTGAAAAGATGACTTAGCAGTTGAGAGCACTGAATGTCCCTCCAGAGGACCTGAGTTAGATTTCCAGAAACAACTGATATCTGTTTATAACTGTAGTTTTAGGAGATGTGATCCCTCTTCTGGCCTCTATAGGAACTATGTTCATATGATACACAAGAACACATGAAGGCAAAACACCAATACACAGAAAATTTTACTTAAAACTTAATAATATTTTTAAGGTACCATATGAGCAAAACTTCCAATCAGTATAGGCTGATGAAAGGAAGATACCATCCCTAAATAAAGAACATAACTGTCCAATAAGTATTTTAAATTGTTCAAACCCTTTACCCAACAGCAAACTGCAAATTAATATTGCTTGGCAAGTCCATCTCACTCCAGTAAAAAAAAAGTCAAAGAATGTTAGGAAACAGACACACTTACTCACTGCTAGAGTCACTGAAAACTAATGCAGCCATGGAAAGAAAGTGTGAAGAATTCTCAAAAACTAAAAACACAATGAATAGAGAACCAAGTGACACAGCTAAGCTACCACTGTGCCCATTCCTAAAGGGCTCTATGTTCTTATTACATAGATACTTGCACAGTCATGCTGATTTCTGCTATATTCATGATAGCTAAGAAATTAGACCAGCCTGGCTATTTATCAACTCATAGATAAACAATAAAAATGCCATATACACACTATATGCATATATTATATATATAATGAAATTTTACTCAAATGCAGACAAAAAATGAAATTTTCAGAAAAATGGTTGAATCTTAAAATAATTATTAAATAAGCAAGGTGACCTAGACATACAAAGACAGAATGCATGTTCTCTCTCAAATGCAGATGTTGACTTCAGTGTTCACATATATCTATGTGGGAATAGGTCACAAAAACAGAAATGAGAGCATGACAAGAAAGTATTGCAGAAGAAAATAAAAAAATAGGACAAGAATAAACAATATCATCAGAAAGGAGGCTAGGGGATGGGAAAGAGAATTTGGGAAGAAGCCCAACAAAAACAGGTTTAAATTAGGTTCAAAAATGCCATAATGAAACCTAGTAGCTTGCATGCTAACTAATTTTTTAAAAATGTAAAAATGAGTTGAAATGTGGTCTCCTAACTGAGCAACTGAAACTTTACTTTAATCTTTATTAACTTATATAGTCATCTGTGGCTGGCAGATGCCACCACATTCAATGGCATTTGCATTTTCTTTTCTACCAAATAAGAAGCTATAGTATGTTATGATGGTAAGACATAGTCAAAAACATATCTTGACATGATGTAGCTACTTCTGGCTTTCTAGCTATCAAACCAAAATGTATTTTTTAAATGTAAATAATCTTTTAAACTTTCAGAGCTGAGTATGTGTGTAGTCTTCCATTTGCTTTAAGTAGCTCACCAGCCATGTTAATGGAAAGTCACTTCCCTTCTGTGTATCAATGACCAAAACACCCAGTGAGGACAGTAATTCTCATTATGTCAGTTTGTGGAGTAAAAGCATTGAGTGTTGAGAGAGTATCTAGTTCATGTTGAACCCTGAGATAAGTATAAACTGCTATTGTTATTTTCATAGAATGAAAAGGAGTAGGTGCTACGGAGATGAGCAGGTAGGGAAAGAGGGGCGAGATTTATTTCATTTGCTGAATGAAGTCATACCCTAGTTGGGATAGGATTAGAAAGGGTCATCCTCTTGAAGGAATGACGCTTGAAGAAAGTTTCTTATCTTGATCACTCAGAGTGAGTTTCCATATTCTCTAGGCATTGTAGGACTACTGGGCAACTGTGGAATGGTTTGTTATGACTAGATTATGAGTGTAAGACAGGAAGAAACATGACCACCTAAAAGGATTCCCATTTGTTAATGGCTTATGAAATCTGTCCATGATTTTGCATTTTACCTTTTAATTATTGATTTTATAACCCGAGACCAAGAAGCTATTTAAAGGGTCAAAGTGTTCTGGCTTGGCAAAATATTTACAAATCTTTGACATTTTCACTAATCCTTAGAGAACATGATGCCACATTTCATGTTTGTGCTTTTGCCCTTAAGTAAGTTGAGTGTTTAAGAAAGACAATGGTGAGGGGGTAATATTGTGCGTTTTCATGATCGTATATTACTTTCCATATTATATTACCAAAGCCAAATTAAAGTCCAAGAGAACTAATGTTAAGCACTTGCAGTTAAAGTAATTTGCATAAGTTTAAGAACTAGAATATTTTAGATACAAGTCAATACTTTTGAAAATAATCCAGAAGTGACGAAGAAATATTCTTTAAGAATTTCTTAACCTAGTGCATGTAAAAAGAGATAAGTAGAGAAGAGTTTCTTCAAAACAAAAACTCATAATGAAAGTGAAAAAGAATCAGTTTTTTAAAAGAAGAAAAACTCTAGAGCTTTCTGCCTTTGCTCATACATGCTATTTGTTTGTTTCAGTGAGTTCTAGTGAAGACCAAATCCTGTCTGAAGCAAGGGCCTGGGGCTTTGTTAATATTCTCCCAGAGCAGAGATTAACCATAACAACAGATTACATCTTGCATCCCAATGTCCATTCATTAAAATACAATTCTTAAAATGGTAGGAAGGGTTGATGCTTCTTCTAGAACTTCCCAGTTACCCATGATTTCACATTTCTGAAAACATAATCTCTGCTCTTCTGGTAAAAACAAAACAAAAAACAAATGAAGAAGAAGAGGAGAAGGAGGAGGATGAAGAGGAGGAAATGTTCTCAGTCCATCCACCTGACATCTGAATCAATGAGAACTTGGCTTCTGAGAAGTGCTTCAGCTCTTCTTCTAAGCTCAAGCTGGGCATATGTGTTACTTGATCCAATTGTTGTCATGGAGATGATTGTTGTTTGATAAATAAGTGAAATAAACAGTTACAGAAAAACTGGACAGTATAAACTTTACATGTATGAATAACTTTCTTTTAACCACTACTCTTTGATCTTGCTCTTTGAGCTTTTGCATTACGGAGACTCATCATTTCCACTGAGCATTTTACCTAGTAAACACTTTATGTACTATATGCAAGATATTGTGAAAGCCTGAAGAAATGAGCCAAATGATCCTTATGGATAAGAAGAAAGGTGGTGATGCTGGGGGATGAAAGGAACAATCTTAAGGAAAGTGAATGCAAGCTACAAATAGACATGAAGGCTTATGTACATACACAATAAATATTTTGAGAGAAAGAATTAGAAGCTGAATTTTTCAATTTGTAATATCACTTTTCCTATCAACTACTCTCTCTAAAAATCTATCATGATCATATTCAGAAATGATCATAAAATCAGTATGCAGCACAGTAGAGAAATGACAAACCTCTCAAAATGCCCTTTACAACAATAGGCAGTGATGTCAATCGTCTGAGCCATTTAATGTCATCCCAGCTGAGAGATGGGTCTATAGCTTGTGCCACATATTCAGCAAGTCCACTGTTGTCTCCAAAATTCCCCTTAGGAGAAAATGCCAAGTCATTGGTTTCAAAGTTTTTCATCCTAGAATAGATACATAGAATATGAATTAGAGACAGCTTCTATCAGACTTGGTGAAAATAAGGGGATAAAGAGCTGTCCCCTTTCTGATCTGTTACTCAATCACTTAAGGGATGGTTGTCTTCAAATTTTCTTTTTTTTTTTCTTCTTTATTTTGTATTTATCAAAAAAAAAACAGTAAAAAGAATTTAAAATGCAGAAGAGTTAACAATAACTATACAGAGGATAAGAATCATAAGCATGGCTTATCAAGGGTAGAACTACAAATAAGATTGCTACACATATATTTTCTTTGTGTTCAGCTTTCCCTATATATCCTTATTCAAGGTCTCTTCCCCCTCCCAACACATCTGATCATTTTTCTTCTCTGCAACTGCCCATCCCCTCCCTGGGCAGGGAGCAGACAGTCCTATGGTCCCACTGACCCAACAATGCAAATTTTCTAGGGTTTGATGTATGAGTGTGTTCTAACTGCAGCCATGTGATTTCAGCTAACCACCTAAAACTTAATTTATATTTATGTGTTTATTCAGACAAATCAGTCTTAAGGATCAATGGGGGCCATGTTCAAACATTTTTTCTGTTTAAGCCAGTTCATAGCTACAGACAGTAGACTGGATACTATTTTCAGCCAGTTATGCAAATTCAGCATAACAGAAACCATTTGCACATGCTTTATGGTTCATGACAGCCTTTTATATACTCATATTTTTATATTTCTTTACTTAAAATCTTTTAGAAGTTAGCATTGAGTCACTATAATTCCCATTTTATATAGACAATAGTAGCCCAAGTGCAGAATAAAGTGCCCAAGAATAAAAGTAGCTAGGGGATTTATTAGGGATCTAACCCAGGTAATTTGACTGCTAACTATATTCTTTGCTTATATGTGTTGTACTGTGGACATTGATGGGGAATCAAGAAGTGTTTCTCAGACAGGACTTTCCCTATGGCATTCAGCTGTTACATGGTTACTGGCTCAAACTCTGATCTTCCAGAGAACCATGGCAAGGGCCTGTGGTTTCAGATGTTCATCAACCACCAACTTTTCCCTTTTGTGGATTTTTTTTTCTTGCTGCTGGGCTTTCATTACCACCCAGAAAACTGGAAGTGTTAACTCCTGCATCTGCGGGAGACGCACTCTAAGATGTAGTGTGCCTGTGTTCCAAAAACACTCCCACAGTAGTAGACACTTCAGTTGCCCACTGTTTTATCTATTTTCATAAAATCTCCCATTGGCTCGCTTCCTCTCCACCTACTTTTCTATATGCTAACATTCTTTACCTTCTGAAAGAACAGCTTATACTTGGCCAGGGGCTCTGTTTTGTTCTTAGGGCACCACAGTCTAGATATGCCAATACTGAGCTGCTACCTATTTCTAGTCTAACATATTGATCTAGTTTAACCAAGCAGTTCTCTAACTCATGACCAATACTCTACTGCTCAATCATCCAATCACCATAGGCCTGATATCCTTTTCCTTGCCCTAAAATGTCATTCTTGGCTGTATTTGGACCAATTCCCAACCTAAGAAAAAGTACATTCTGCTTACAGTTCTGACCACACCACATGGATCATTGGCAATGTAGATATGCAATAGCATCTTCCATATGCCTTAGCAGTCCACAAACCCAAAATTTACTTATGAACTAATCATGTGACAGTCTTCTCTTGAATAGCTGAAACTCCTACACACTTCAACTGTCCTGCTAGGTCTTCTCCTATGGATGACAGCACAGTGTGTGTCCTCTGAGGACTGGTCCCCACTCATTTGCCCTGTGCCAGCTCTGCCACTAAACATAAAAAAGATCCTGTCACCATAGCTAAAACTTCATGGCCACAGATGGAAGCATCTAAGAATTTTATTTCTAAATTGTTTTAGACCTTCTCTTCATACAAAACTGATTACTACTTAGTTTATCCTTTAGAGCATTTCAGCTGAAATTACTGATGGAACAGTTAGGGTACACAGACCATCTCTTTCAATTCCAACAACCCTACACAAGCCACTGTACAATGGCAATTTTTTTCAGCAGGACTGGGCATGCTCCTGTAGATTTACAGCCATAAAAACATAAAACACCCCAAATACATGATGCCCATCTAGTTGTGGGCTTTTGATGAAATACCTCAACTTTCCATTTGTCAAAACACTTAGGGTTATACAGTATGTCACAGTTCTAGGTCTCCTGAGGTCTCCTTAATTTGAACTGAATTAGGCTTTCTGTTGAATAAAAGTATCTTTGGGAGAGAGACTTAGTCCATTACTTCAATGATACCAAATTTCAAACATAAATTATATTGTTAAAAGAAAAGATGCAATTTATCCCATCCTCAGACTAGGAGAAAAAAGGAAATCATCTACAAGTGCCCTGTCCCCACACCAAATAGGCTGCCTTGCTTCGGCAGGGGTGGGTGAAAGGGTGAAATGGATAGGAAAAAACAGAAACATGGATAAAATTATATAAATAACTGTTGTTATTCTTGGACCGTGCAATGCAGATCAACACTTGAATGAATGTTGCCTTACAGAAATCTTAGGGCACAATGAAGCCTTGTTGTTACTCTAAACTTTGTTCAAAGCCAGAAGCCAAGAAAAAGTTTTCAGATATCTTGACAGAGAACCACGATGGGGTGTTTTACCGATGGCTCTGAAAGAAACTGCCTTGAATGCTATTTTTATTCAGATTATGATGTGTGTGTGTATGAGAGAGATCTTTAAAGTAGCTTTTGATGTTCATTTTGTAAGGAATAAAAAAGACAACATCAAAATAGTAACATAACTATCTAAAGCTTAATTTTCAGCTGAGCTGATAATGTCACAAAGAAACAAAATTTCTTTCTTCAAAGGAAATTGTTATTCCTGAGGTGGCCCTTAATGTAGTTTTTAATCCAACATAGAAATTGGTTTTAATTTTAGTAAGTTAGTATCAAGCAACAGACATAATTACTAAATGTTTAAATAATTAGTAGTATGACTAAGAAGAATGAGCATTGGTAGTAACATAGGATTTTATAAATATTAATATAATACTAAAGATAAAGCCACATCTCTATATTAAAAACTCCCAAAATAAAGTAAAACAAAATAAAAATCAGCTAAGTTCACAATACCATTGGATTATGGAAAAAAGGAGAAATTTATAATTTACATGCTACAGGGACAGAAAGCCAGCCTTTCTTCTGTGGTTAGGAAAGCACAGTGTTCAGAACATACCCTGTCACTTCCTCCTCAGTGTGCCCAGGTGGTCTAAAGATATGGACCACAAACACTTGGTGTTAATCCTGTTCAACATTTTCCTAGTTATTTTATATTGGGAAAATCTCAGATGTGTTAATAAACTTTATATGCTTATTAAACAATTACATGCTAAGCACCTACTATCTCTCATTATTTGATATTTAGTAAACACCAGTATATAAGAGAGCAAAAGCTCTCCATCCACCACAGAAATCATCCCCATGTAAATTGTCAAGCTCATTGGAATATAAGTACAGTGAAAAATAAAGATGAGGCAGAACCAGAAGCAAACTTGTGGGCAAAGGCTCAAGTTGACATCTGCAGTGTGGTAGCAAGGGTAGACTTCACTGCAATAGCTACTGAAGAGATGAGCTCAATAGGGGAAGGTTTGTTTTGTCGTTGCTGTTGTAACAAATGACCACAAATGCAGAGCCTCACAATGTTGCAAGTTTGTGGGCTGGAGATATGGTTTAGCTGTGAAGAGGACTGGCTGCTTTTTCAAGACCCAGTTTCCATCCTTGGCATCTGCTCACAACCACCTCCTTCCAAGGAACTCAAAACTCTCTTCTGACCTTGTGGAGCACCATGGTACAGAAGTACACATGCAGACAAAACACCCATACACATACAAAATAACTTTTCCTATTACAAATTTATTACATTCACAATCATTAGAAAAACCAACATGGTTCTCCCTGAGCTCACCTCAAGGTCTCCAGTCCTTCTGCCTGCCTAGAGAAGGATAGATTACATCACTTGTTCTCCCAGTGGAGAGCCCAGACTCTTGGATACATGGTTCTAAATTCTGCTTTTATCATATCAGGTTCTCTGGCTGACCTATATTTATGCCTTTCTGTAATAAAAACTCTTCGTTGCATATAATGTCTACTGTAATAAAACCAGATCATCTCCCTTCTACATTTTTCTGTGTAAGATATCAGGTTTGAGGCTTCCGGTGTGGACATTCCTAACAGTAATTTGCTCTTGGCATTTTTCTTTAAACTTTCTGCGACTGTGGGGGAAGGGAGACAGACTAATGTTAACCCAAGTGAAGAAATCATCTCTGTGGAGCATGAACAAAAAGACCCCTGCCTCACAGGCTCCGGAATCGGCCCGATAAACTGGCTTTCTCCCTGCTTCTTCCAGAGTGGAGGATTTTCCTCTTACCTCTCACTTTCCTGCCAGTTGTAATCTGTGCACACACATATGTTTTGCATGTAAGACAAGTGGCCATTACCAACCCTCTGAACTCCTTCTGCTCCTCGGTGCCAAGAGTCAGGGCCCTCCCCTCCACCAGGGGCAGAGGAAGTAGCAAAGGCTGGAAGGAGCCAGGCTTAGCGACTCATTCTCCCCTGGATTTCCTGTCTCCCTCCCTTGCCAAACCTCACTTCTGAAAAGCAGGCTTCACCTTCTATGAGTCAGGTCAGTGCGAAAAGAAGCTGATTTCATATCGGGCTGTTAACAGATGAGTTTTGGGGGGTGAATGAAGTCTCAAGCACAAAGTTTGACCTCCGTTTATGTGTTCTGTCTTCAGAGTGTGGGCCACTGAGGCACTGAGCCGAAGCCCCTGTGCTGTCCTGATGACCTCAGGACAAGCCCCACCAGTGTGCAAGCCTGGGTGGGGTGTGTCCAGCTGCAGGATGTTTCCGTGTTCCCCATAGCCTGGTTGTATTGCTCGTGATTTGATCATCTTCTGAACAGAGCTGTGACAAGCTGGAAACCCAGGACCACTCCTGTGAACACTAACAGCTGAAAGGGGTCTTTGTTTCACGCCAGCCACATCATCTGGGCTGAAGTCCAAGGGCAAAGGAAAAGGGAGGAGGGATAAAGCCTGTGGCTCATCATGCAGTCACCTCCATGCTGAGAAATGAAGGGTCCCATCTGGGGATACACAACAATGTCCTCCTGCCCACCAGACTAGATACCCACTCTTGCTACCTAAAGTAAACTGCTTGATTCTATTACCATCGCTGTTAAGAGCAATGCCATCAAGGAAATCGGCAAGAAGCCATTACTTCACACACCAAGGCGAAATAAGGAGTGTTTCCTGTAGGAAACAGCGACAGTGTTAGGACGTCTAAAAGAAAAACAAGTAGGCAAGTAGGCAATCAAAACAAAGAAAGAAGGTGGAAGCAGATTGCACTTTAGAGAAGTTGTAACTAGCTTGCTTTCTGGCCACTCTGGCAGCATTAGGATTATGTCAGAAGCTGCAGATTTTGTTTATATTCTCTTCACCCGATATGTCCATCAGATCCGCGGCCCAGCTTTACTGCCAAGTCTTTCATTAGCTTAGTAGAGGTACCAACATACAGAAATAATAACCCCGAACATGCCTGAGAGTGACAGGGATTCCCACCAATTATATCACCACATAGTACAACAGCAAAATCTTTAAAGTCTCATAGGTATATTAGTGGTCATAGCAAATGACAATTTTATGGTCCTTACAGAAGATGGTCTATAACACATATAAAGTCATATTTCCAGTAATCTGTTTCTCACAGTGGGGAAACCTGACTTGAGCAGTGCATCTGTTCATTTTTAATTCATTCAGAAGGTAAACATAGGATTCTCTATCTTTATTTGTTAATCTTTCTTCACTCTTTAAAGCCCTTGTTATTCCAAACACAGGCAAAATGTAGATAGAATAAGCAGTGACCCCTGTGCTTGCTCAGAGTGAGAGCTGAACTTCTTGGAAGGCATCCACAGACACCCAATATCAAATGTCATCCACTAGGACAAGGGTTTGATGTCTGTTCAAATATGTATAGCCCCAAGAGATGTCACACATCTGTCACAACTGGTATGAAAAAATGTAAGAAGTCCTTTGGTATAAAATATGGCAGAAGAGCAATTTAAATATATGTGTGTGTGTGTGTGTGTGTAGAGAGAGAGAGAGAGAGAGAGAGAGAGAGAGAGAGAGAGAGAGAGAAAGCAAGAAGGAAAGACTCATATAACTGAATGAACTTGAAGTCCTTTCTTACTGAGTTCCACTGAAGTCCTTGCTTTTACTCAAGCTGCTTCTATTTCTAAAATGCTACAAGGGAAGGGACAACTAAAAGTTAATCATAGGTTAAATGACCCAATGAAATCATTATAGTTCGATTTTAGATGATGTGTTGCATAGTTATTGCTAACATGGATGAGTGAATGAATGAACAAATCTTGATCCATAATTAAACCACATGAAAGAGAAACATAAAATGAAGTAGAAGATGAAGGATCAAACACATGGCTTCTTTTTCCTTCATGTTTTTATCCTTTTTTATATCTTCCTAGCCTATCTCTTCCTGACACAACTAACATTAAAATATAAATGTGGGCCATTGATTTCCATGAAGATATAAGAGTACTGGATCACAATTTAAAAACTGTAGCCTATACAAATCTCATCTGTGTGCTATTTTGTGCTTCCAGAGGCCTTAGTGCATGCTGGTACTAATTTCTTTTAATTTTACAAATATATAGTCATCCCTCCTGTTGTAATAGCTCAAATGTGTGACATCCCCAAGCAGCATCACTTGTTACAGATTATACAGATATGTGGCAGTGGCTTTCTCTAGAACACAGAGCCAATGAGATCCTTTTAACCATGCTCCAAGGTTAATGTCTCTATGGAGATTTATGTCTCTATAGTATCTACATGCAAACTAGGGGGAAAAAGCAGCTGTTAGAGGTGGCTCATGAAACCCCATTCTGAGACTGTGAGATTACCCTTACCTGAGCTGTGGTGGCAGCTTGAATCTGTTACGCACATCGTCAAAGCGGTTGCCCAGGTAAGGGGTGTCCACAGTCACAAATATGGCCTTGTAACCCATCTGCTCAGCTCGCTTCACTAGCTGTCTGCTGACCTCACGGTCTTTGTAGATATAAAGTTGCATCCAGCGAAGTGCCTCAGGACCAGCCTCTGCCACTTCTTCTATTGAGGAGGTAGCCCAGGAACTCAGCATCATGCCAGTCCCCATGGTCTGACAGGCTGTAAAGAAAGGAGAAAATCAGTGTAGACCTGACACAGCTCCTTCTCCTAGACTAGGGTTCTGTTCAAGAGAAAAAGACCTCTGCAAACACAATCTGTCAGCATGAACTCAAACTTTAAAAATAAATAAAATTTAAGCTCAAAATATTAGAAAGTTTAATAACACACATGTTGATTTTTCACTCTGTTATTGTATATTGTGAAGAAGAATAGGTAAATAACAAATTGTTATAACTGCAGATGAAAATACTGGGAGCAACCTGAATGATTGCCTTGGGGTACTAGTTATACTGTATGTAGTTAATATATAAAATGAAATACATACAACCATTAGGGAAAACAATGTTGTGACAGTTAATTTTATGTGTCAGCTTGTCTAGGCCATGGTGCCCAGATGTTTGGTCAAACAAATCTGAATGTTACTCTGAAGTTACTTTTAGATAAAATTAGCATTTAAAGTACTAGAGTTGAGTAAAGTAGATTGCCTGCTGTTTTATGGCCTCATCTGATTTGTCAGAGACTTGAAGGATGATTGATCTCTCCCAAGAAATAAAAAGGAAATTCTTCCAGCTGACTGCCTTTAAACTTGATAATAATATCACCTTTCATTAGGTCTCCAGCTAGTCTGCAGATATGGGACTTGGGTGACTCCATAATTATGTAACCCAATCCCTAAAATGAGACTCTGTCTTAAAGATAAATAGATAGATAGATAGATAGATAGATAGATAGATAGATAGATAGATAGAGATAGAAAGATAGAGATAATATTGTTATCTATATTGGGGGATAGATCTTACTAGTATTCTATAATTCCACATTTCTACAAATTATAGTTCACCAAAACAAAAACAGATTAATTAGTAATAAAATCATGGGTGAGTTCAAGTTTTTCTTCCTTTCCATATTTCTGAATTTCATTTTTAAAGCATTTATGAAGACACATTCTACCATTTTTGCCTCCTCTTAAAGCTGTGTGAGCTAGACATCAAAAGCAGAGTCATGCTTTTGATCAAGGTAACAACGAATAAGAAAATTGTCTTAGAAGACTTTAAAGAACATTGATGATGGGAATTCTTCCCTAATAGGTAGTAAGACAAGTGAGGATATGGAAGGGAGGCTGAGTTGCTATTTCTATGCTCAAACTTCAGTCAACAACAAAATCTTTTGGAAAGTTTATAAAAGTGGACTTCATGGTTCCACCTACAGTTTCTTATTCTGTTGGTCTCCTGCTAGTCCCAAAGATTAGACTATTCTAGACAATGCTGCCACCCATGCTGGACCACAATTAGACACCAAGATAGTAGCAACAGTAGCTGATAATAAAAGTCTACATTCAAATGCTTTGAAAATAAATTGAATTTTGAAAACACACATTGCTTTTCAAATGCACTTGATGGTATCTTTATTCTGAACAAAACATGTGTGCTGAAGATTATCCTCCCTTTGGAAGAGTGTTCATCCCAGGAGCTTATTTGAGAATTTCTATAATAGGTTCTCAGGGCTTGCAAATAAGTGTCCATAAGAAACACATTTAACTAGGTAATAATAATACATCTGGATCCTTGTCTGATTTTCATTAAGTTTAGAAATGTGGAAATAACACCAGAGGGCATCGAATTCTTGAGTTGGAATCTTCTGGCCATCACTTCACCACAAAGAGACAATTTCCCAAGGATGTGACTTAACTAATGCTGGGCAAAAAAGTAAGCCAAAACCCCGGTGTGTCTATTTGTATAGATCTGGTACCCATGAGCATCTCTGGCAACCAAGCATGGATAGAAGTAGTTTCTCACAAGAGGATGAGCAAAGGGGACGTTCAGATAATCTGGAACCTTTCTGAACTTAGCAGTGTAATCAACTACAGCTCTTCCAGTTTTAACATGGGAACATTCAAGGACTTTCCTTAGCATATAAGTACCTATAGGCATTCCAAAGAGACTGTGACAATGTGAAAACAATTCAAAAACCATTCAAACACCAAACCTTCTAATTTGTTCAGGATGTCAGCACTCTCAACACTTTCTCACAATCACTTGAGTACAGATGTAGGGCAGTCTGCATCCCCATTACTTAGACCTTTTCTGGATCTAGCCATTCCCCCTCACATTTTCTAACTTAGCTTTTCCTTCAATACTGGGGATCCAACCCAGAGCATGCTATTCATGAATGTTGTCACTGACCTATGGCCCCAACCACAATGTTTATTTTTCAACAGCTAAAATCACAGGATCTTAAATTTGGAATTGAGGATCATAAGTTCTATGTCACCATTGTTTCTGGTGGAAAGAATTTAATAAATGTTAGTGATTTAATAAGAGTCTATTGGGAGCAGAGGGAATATCAGAATCTGGACATGATGAATCTTCTGTTGAGGCAAAGTTATTATCACCAGGAGAAACCATGGGATAAATCTTAACAAGTCCCATGCTTCCTGAACAAACATTGCTGATCACTCTGATACCTAGTCTTCTATGGTCACTTGCTGTGTCCAAGGAAAATTATTGATGCATTATATCTGTTATTTTTCTGACATATTTTTATCTTAGTTTACACTAAAGAAATATGAAATTTTACAAGGCCCATTTAGAAGTAGAACTGAAAATGTGTCTATTCAAGTAAGAGCAGATCTGAGAATGGACTGGTTCATGCTAGCTTTACATTTTACTCCTCAATGTACTAAAGTTTAAATTACAGACCAATTGCCATTGCACATACCTGTTATTCAGCACTTGAGAGGCTGAGGCAGGAGGTTCTCAAGTTTAAGCCCAGCCTGGATTTCCTGTTGCAACAGAGCAACTTTAAGGCCAGTCCCAGCTACACAGTAGGCCCCAATTTCAAGCATTAAAAATGAATAATATACTTCCATTCTAATAGGTGAGTAACCATAGCTGTGAAGTAATTATTGTTCAGTCCTTAGCCCCAGCTATACAGTAGGCCCCAATTTCAAACATTAAAAATGAATAATATACTTCCACTCTAATAAGTGAGTAACCATAGCTGTGAAGTAATTATTGTTCAGTCCTTAGTTCCCTTCAAATGTACTAAAGTATTCCATCATACCCTCAGTTCATCCCCTTACTGAGGGTTCCTTGGAGATTTTACAAACCAATATCTTCTCTAATGCCTGGGATGCCTTACAGGATCCACATCTGTTACAGCATAAGTGACCAGTATTCTAAGCATCACTATTAATAGGTTAAAGTCCATTGCTGTACTGGATTCTAAGATGATTTCACACATCATCTTCACCTGAGAGATTAAAGATATACCCATTTAACTCATCACAGATTTTGGAGATAAAGATTACAAATTTTAAAATTTTTTAAGTACCTAAGCACAGTCCAAAGTTCTAGTTAGAGAAATCCTCTGCTGATTTCCACACACAGATATGTTCATCTTTTTATTCTCAACTGACTTTGAATCTCCCTGTGCAGTCAAAAATCTATGAGCTCCCACTTTCAAAGGTAAGAATGGTTAGATTTCAGTCTACAAAAAACAAACTTCAGCTTTCTTCTCTATTTCAAGGTTTGTGGCTGTCTACCACATGGGTACAAAGGTGACTTTATATTTTCAAAAAGCCTACTAAACAGAACACTCAGCCAACGCACTGTTGCTATGAAAGCACAGCCCAGCTCTTTCCAGGAATAAAAGTTTCTAATACTGCTCCAAGGTTGAAGATTCACAGTAGTCAGCACATCCTAAAGATAACAGATCCAGAGCCAGTGAGATGGTTTAGTGGATAAAACACTTGCCAGGAAGGCTTCATGACCTGAGTGCAATCCCAAGAGCCCTCATAAAGTTAGAAAGGAAAGAACCAACTCCACAAAGTTATCCTCTGACCTACACACACACACACACACACACACACACACTGATGATGATGATAAATATAATAACAATAATAATAAATTTAAGATAACATCCAGAACACACTGCCAAGTAAACATGAATATCATGTAACCCTTGGAACATTGTTTTCCTACTTTTACTGCCTTTTTTTTTTTTAATCATACTTAAGGTATAACATAGAATAAACCTCTCCTGAGGGAAGTTACTTGTTTCTTTGGTCTCATTGAAGACTCCAGCCTGACTTGAAATTTGGCATTTATTTTGTGCTGGCCTTGTACAAGAGACCGACTTGTAACTACCTCCTAACTATCTAGGATTTCAGATGTGTGGCACCATGCCCTGCTAAACTTCTGTTGTAGAATGTTTCCCGGGCCCATTTGGTCCCGAGGTTTGGACCTGGCCCGTAGCGGCTTTTGTCCCCCAAAGAAATGAATCATTCACTTGTATTAACTTCAAGCTGTTTGGCCCATGTCTCAAGCACATTATTAGCTAGCTCTCTCACCTTAATTCAACCCATTCCTTGTAATCTACCAATCTACCCACCACGTGGCCCAGTCCATAGCTTACCTGTATTTCTTACATGTCTCTTTTTCTCAGGGGTTGGATGGCGACTGGTTAACTCCACCCTCCTTCTACCTGTCTCTCCTTTGATTCTCCACCTACTTCTATGGTGCTGCATTTAGGCCAAAACAGCTCCTTTATTTACATCATACAGAGAACATTCTACCACATTTTGTTTTAAATTTAATTCATTATTCTTATTTTATTCCATGGATATTTTTGGCATTTATAGTTGTATACATATATATGTAAGAATTATATGTATGTATGTACATATACCACACATGTGTCTGGTGCCCACAGAAACCAGGACAAGGTGTGAGATCCCTGGAACTGAAGTTGTAGGTAGTTGTGAGTCGCCATGTGGTTGTTTAAGAACTGAACCTGCAAGAGCAACAAGTCCTTTAATCACCGAGAAACCTTTCTAGTTAAACTTATGGTTAAGTCAGAGTTCCTGGCTATGTTTTGTGCTCCTTTCTTTTCTCCTTATTGGGCAATAGCAGTTATGTGTTATGCCATTGCTCTGGGGCAAATTCAGACACTCATACATCAACAAAAGAGAAAGCAGTGTGGTCACATAACATAGGTATTGAAAAACAAAGATTAAGATATGTCAATAGGTGACAATAAGTTTAGCATCCAAGGCCTGGCAACAGCCCCAAATTTACAGCCATGAGGCATATTTCATCTGCAATACCAATTTCGATATTTTTGTATATGTTTATTTATTTAAAAATGTAGTTATTAGATCACATTGTAATCTTAATTTTTTGGGTTTGAAGATATTTCACTGACCTACAATGTCTCAAAACCTCAAAGAAAACAGTTAACATAAGAAATGACTACCAGTGGACTGGGAGGAAAACATGGACAAAGTATATACCTTAAAAGAGGCTGTCATTCAAAGTATATGAGAAACTTGTTCAATATGACAAACTCAATTCAATAGCAAAAATATAACCTGCAAAACAGGCTGTTCAACAATGGTAACAGGACTTACTTCTGCAGAATTTTTTCTCAAGTCTCAAATAAAGTGTCTTATTAAAGTTAAATCATATACTCTAGGATGGGGCTACAGATGAAGTAAGTTCTATGGCTCTGCCCCATGAAGTCATCATCCAGCAAAAGCTCGACTACATCTTTATCCTGTAGCATCTGTAACTGGTTCATCAGAATTGAGCTACCCCTGGGGCTGTCACAAACCTAAAATCTAATGTATTGTGACTTACATAAACTAGCACAAGTTAATAAGTCAGCAAAACATCATGCCTAGCAAGGTCTGCTTTATGCTTTATGGTTGACCTTGTGCCATTGTGCCCCTGAAAAGGTGACAGGTTTATTGATTTTAAACCTTAAGAAAATGTTTTCTTCTGATCCAGGTAATGCAGATGTGGAAGAGTAAAGATAGAACACCATTGTATTGTATATATTATAAAACTCTAGATCCCAAGCTCACCCATGATAGGTCTTCTGAAAGGGACTCTGAATGCATCTTCCCCCGTATGAGGGCTGTATCATTTTCTATGTTCATCCTGAGATCAGCAGGCTCTCAAAAGACCTGGAGGGTCTTCAAAAGGGATAGTTTTCATCTTGCATCTAAGAGTGTCACATTAGAGAACTCAAGTTAGGGAACTGTACGAAGTTTTCATCCCAGAATTTGTTTATCCTTCTAAGGCTTGGTGTCTAAGAGGAGCTGTATGGATGCTGATGATTCTGACTAACTGGCCTGGAGTGTGGCCTGAGGTGCAAATTTCTCCAAAGCTGCTGAACGTTTTCAAGGCTACAAACCATTCTTTTGAGAGCAATGTAGTGCACATTTTGTTTCTGATGTGCTCATCCAAATTTAAGAGTTGTATCTGGAAAGAACTCCCAGAAAATGAGAGAAAAACTAATCAGTAGCAACAGTGTGGACATTTGTTCTCATATGGATTTCCAGTTGCTGACATCACCTTCCTGATACTTTTTTATTTTTTGTTGGTGCCTACTGGGGAGAGACACAGGTCATGTGCTATATTTGCTCCCATATTCACCTTTGACTGGTTTTACTATGAGAAGTTAAACTGTATTACAGTAACTATCCTCAGTGTATTTAACCATCACCAGATGTGTTCCATAAGCTGGCTTATACACTGTTTGCTCAGTTTCCTAGAGTTCAGATTAGAAGGATAAATTATTGGCTGAATTCAAATTTAAATGTCCAAAGGAGAAAGAGTAGTTACACAAAGCTGGGAAATCACAATTTACTAATTATAAAATAGCTTCCAAATGTTTAATGTCAAGTTCAGGAGTCTTATGGCTAGGATGTTGAGTGATCAGATAAAACAAAAGTTCCTCATGCACTTTGTAACATGAAAGAAACAAAGATAGACCCTAAGATGTCCACACTAGAGAAGTTATGACTATTATTTAAAACAGTAACACGATAGACCATCATATATTCTGAGTGTAACACAAAAATTGTGCACTTTAAAAGACTTTGATTTCAAATGATTTATTTGAACATTATCTTTCTTTTTTGGAAATGAGACTTGAGCTTCCTAAGTTATGTTTTTAAAAGAAAAAGGAGAGAAGGGAAGAAAAGGCTTAATTTGTTTAAAAGTCTAAACTTTTAAGATGTATTTGATTAAAATGCTCCTACAAAACTTAGTCACCAAAACATCTGTGCTGAAAACAATTTTGTTGGAAAAACGAATTTTGTCATCTGCACAGGAAGTCCTTGTGTAATGGGGAAAATATGTGGTGACAGAGTACCAAGCCACTGTGTGTTCTAAACTCAAGGTCTGACATGTTGAAGTACTTGCACAAATGTACACCTTAATGCCCATCTAGTGTGTCAGCCTTTCATCATCCGGGGACTAACGACAGGACCAACGCTGTTGCAAGAGTGTCTGAAAGTATTATTAGGCTTCTCTAGGAAAAGAAAGTTCTGGAGAACTTAACTAAGTGAAGTGTAAATTATACTTGAAATATTCAGAAATGGTCAAACAAATCTCAACTTGCCATTTAAGGGCTTTAACCAATTAAAGGACTTTCAACAAAGGATCGGAAACAAGGCTTAATTTTATAATTCTTTAAATATGAGTTGTTCTCTGAATTAGAGCAGAACAGCTTCATGGCTCACACTAGCCTGCCACTGTACTTTGAAATTTCTCTGTTACTGTACAGAGATGTTTGTAAAGAGCATCCTTTCCAGTGACACCTTAGAGCTCCCTGACTCAGTTCAGCTCATCTCCAAGGCACAAGACTGAAACACAATAAAGCATCACCTCCCCTGTTAGTAATTCTGACTACGTGACCCAGTCCTGGTGTAACTGGCAGGTAATTAGAAAGAGATGACCCTGCAGTCAGACACTTCCTAATTATGATGACTTTGATAACATCAAGGTTATACTTGGCTACTTCAATCAACTTCTATAGCTTAAACCCTTCAGTGTTGGGACACATGACACCCCAACTGCTCACTGTCATAACCCAACGTACATTAAGAAGTCACAAAAGCAATCACATGCTTCCCACAAAGCTACTCAATTAACCTAATTTTGTTGCACAATTCTTGATATACCGTTTGATGTTGTTCTTAATACAGCTAGGTTCTAATTTTAATAGTCATTTTTGACAAATTATACTTCCTGAAAATAATTTTGATACTGAATTTAGCTTTCAAAAAAAATGGAATTTTAAGATATGAAATTGTTTATTTCATTACACAGTCTCCTTAACTTACAGCCATTCAACTTTGTTTTCTAGTTCATGGTAAAAAGAACTACCTCTTGAGGGAGGGGGGAAAGAACTGGATTTGGCCAGAAGTGGAGACTGATCTAAGCATTATTGGGTCAGTGGGACCATAGGACTGTCTGCTCCCTGCCCAGGGAGGGGATGGGGAGTTTCAGAGAAGAAAAATGACCAGATGAGTTGGGAGGGGGAAGAGACCTTGAATAAGGATATACAGGGATGGAAAAAAAAATTCAGAGGGAAAGATGAACACAAAGAAAATATATGTGTAGCAATCTTATTTGTATTTCCACCCTTGATAAGCCATGCTTATGATTCTTATCCTCTGTATAGTTATTGTTAACTCTTCTGCATTTTAAATTCTTTTTACTGTTTTTT